>SJYC01042927.1:0-24327 GCA_006408675.1 Madoqua kirkii
CGGGGTCGAGCACGAGCTGGGTGAGGATGCGCGCACCCAGTGCCCGGGCGTGGTAGTGCTCCCGCGTGCGCTCCACAGGGAAGTTGGTGGGGTGCAGCCCGCTGAAGATGATGGCCACGTCCGCCAGCACCTTGCTGCGCAGCTCGGGGACGATCTTGCGGATGTCGGGGGCCTCGGGGCTCTCGCCACTGAGGAAGCGGTCGTACTTGGCGTAGTAGTCGGAGTGCACGCGGGCGAGGATCTCCTCCAGGTGCACCAGGTGGTCGTCGTCATCTGCGTCCTCCTCCTCCTCCTCTTCCATGCTCTGGTCCAGGGACTCGCCCACCGTGATGCCCGACTGCTCGCTGTTCTGAGACTCGGTCTCGGCCTCCTTGCGGTCGGCGCAGCCGCCGCCAAGCACGCACAGCCCGTCCCTCTCCCCGTCCTCCTGCACTTCTGCCGGCACACCGGGGCCGGGCTCCCCGCAGTGGTTGGTGCCTGCGAGCCGCTCCCCGGCCGGGCCTGGGGGGCCTCCCTGCGGCATGGCCTTCCCGGACTCGCGGGCGGCCTGGGGCTTCCTCCGGGTCCGCCTCTCCCCACTCTCCCCGTCGGAGGGGGCGGGCGAGGGCTGGCCCTCGGACTCGCTGCTGCTCTCGCTGTCGCTGGGCACGTCCAGGTCCGGGTCAGGGCCGGCTGGACCCCGCACAGGCCTCTTCTCTGGCGGAGTCTTTCCGCGTGGCTGGGTGCCCGCCGAAGTCCCGCGGCCGTCAGCGGAGGAGGTGCGGGCAGTGGACCGGGCGCTCCTCTCCTCCTCCTGGCAAGGCCAGCATCCCCGAGGGCCTGGGGCCCCATTGAGCTCCCGGGCGGGCCTCCCAAGGCCGTTACTCTCCACCGCAGACGCTGGCCTTCCTTCCTCGGGGTCCCTGATGGACGGAGGCTGCTCTGCAGCATCAGCACCTTCAGGACGATTGACCAGGTGAGGACGCAGGAGACAAGGCCACCATTACTCAGTGAGCGACAGGAAGCCTCCTATGGACTCGCTGCCGCCTGCCCGCACCTGCGATTCCAGCCACCTCTGGACGTTGGCACACACCAGGAGGTGGCCAGCGGGTGACTGCTCCAGGCTGGCCGCCTCGTCGGTCACTGTGTTAGGGGCTCCACAGGGTCCGAGACGTGTGGACCACTCTTGGCTCCCAGGCTATGGTCAGAACACCCCTGCCTCAGCGGTGCGGGGCGCCCTGGGGCCTCCCTCCCCCCGCCAGGCCTCAAAGTTCTGCTTCAGCCACTGCAGCAATAACTGTATTCTCAAAATAATTTAAAAGCTAAAGATTATCAGACAGTTTAAACCGAAACTTCAAACTTTCTCCAGACTTTGGGCTCTACTGGCCGGAGGGGCTCCATGCAGGTCTGCACAGGGTACAGTGGACCCACTTCTGCGGGAGCCCCCACACTGCACCCCTGGGCCCGGCTGTTCTTCCCAGGGAGAACCAGGAGGAAAGGGAGCGTTCAGGTGCATTAAGTCAAGTAGCATTCTTCACTGGACTCAACAGGAAAAAACGCTCAGACTAATACTGTTACACTGAAACCAAATAGTATCATCAGTGTAACAAACCCACCCAGCCTCTCTGACACTGAAACACAAATAAACTGAACAAAACCAAACCGAACCCTGAAGGAGCAGTAGCCACAGCTGAGACGGGACCAGGGCTGGCACACTCCCCGACGGCCGGGGACCACCCACCTCTCTTCCTCGCTGGGGGCTCCCGGGGCGCAGATGGGGCGTGGATGTCCCCAATGCCCTGGAAGTAGACGTACTTCTTCACGGTTATCAGGTTGGGGGCGAACTTCCAGACGTCTTCTCGGTCGTCGATGATGCAGACCATGGAGTCTCCACAGGGAAAGAGATTTCTGGAAGTAAATATGCATCACTAGTACCCTTTATGGAAGTCAGCCCCCACCAAACATCTACAGTGTCTCTCACGTGGAACCAGTGGAGAGCAGACTAGCCAGAACCAGGCATGAGCTGCACAGGAGGGCTTGTTTAAAAAACAAGACTCTCAAGATTTCCAGAGAAAGTGACACTAAGGTTGCTAACACTCCTCCCCTGTCTGGCGCTCCTCGGGGCAGGAGCAGGACAGAGTGAGGCGGCAGGGCTGTGGAGACAGAGCCCTGCCTAGGGGAGCTGGCGTGGACTGATGGGGCCGGCCAGGGCCCACGCCCTGTGAGAGCTACCGGCTCTGGGCAGGAGGCAGAGCCCCACTCGCGTCTCAGCCGGGCACACACATGACATCAGGAGAGAACAGTGATGCTGGGGTGCCAGGGGAGCAAGGGTCCAGAAAGCCCGAGGGACACGGGCCCGCTCTGGGGTCTCATCACCTGGTTTCTGCCCCCAAGGCCAACATTCAGACAAGCAAGTGCAAAGACAGAGAGTCAGAGGATGGTGCTTCCTGCCCGTCTTCCAGGCCTGAGGAACAAACCCAGCAGAAGCGCCTGCCACTGCTCAGGTTTTCTAGCGGCCACTAAAGGCAGGAAACACGTTCACATGTCCAAAACGATTTTCTGTGAGTCTGTGTCCACGGGCACAGGGCACCTACAATGACTTACACCGGTGATGCTTTCAGCACCTCTAACTCCAGCGAGGCCAGGGAAGAGCTTGTGGCCAGAAACCTGCCCCACCAAGCACCCCTGCCTGGAGCTGCCAGGAGCCCTGTCCCTGGACGCCCTGTCCTCGGGCAGCTTCTCCCTTGACAAGCATCACACCTTCCCTCGTGCCTGTATCTGCTCATCCAGATGCTCAACCTGTAAACATGAGCGCTGTTTCCAGACGAGTACTCTCAGGCTCTCTTATGTACTACAGATGTGAACAGGACATCCTAAACCTGAAACTCGAAATGTCAGCTAAGGGTGGCCAACACCAGCCAAAAGACCACACCCGAGACAGGGGTATGTACCCCCTTATTGGGGAGAGGCTGCCTCTCTAGGTAGAAAATGGGGAAATTCCATACACAAGCTGGGCAAGAAATTCGCAATATGAAGCAGGTCTTCAGTGAGGGGTCGGGAGGCCAGGACGGGAGGGGCCTGTGGGGCGGAAGGAGGCAGGACACTGATGGCAGGGTCAGCACACGCGAGGCCCTGAAGGAATGAGGCCCCGGGGGTGGCGGGGTCTGCAGACGCTCCGCCCCAGGTGCTCGCCATGCACCCTCACCCTGTGCTCACTCCCACATGCGAGAGCCCGGGCTCCGGCCCGAGCCGCCCAGGAGCTACTGCTGCCTGGACATTCAGAGAAGGCAAGGAAGGGAGGGGTCTAGTTGGAAGACTGTGGCCATCCACATGCCAGAGTGGACGCTGGGGACCAGGAGCGGATACGGAACCAGCAGCCGATGCTCCAGACACAGACTTTACGACGGGAGGTGCACAGCCAGGCACCTACCTGAGGTTCCCTGTTTTGGAAAACGGGTCAATACATTCATCCCTCGATAATATTCGATGAGAAAATAGCTTCTTCTCAGGATCTAAAAAGCCTTTGAAAAGAAAACAGGACATGGTCATGTGTCTGAGATGCACTGCCGTCCCACTGTGTGTGAGATGGGGAGACACGGAGCCCATCCCCCTTAGGGGAAGGGGATCGGTCCAGACGCTGATGGCGGCCCCCCACCCTGATCCTGCTGGCTCAGCAGACGGGGTGAGCACAGCTCAGTGCTGCCCCAGGAGCCCAGGGCCTGCCAGCAACCAGCACAGGGACCCCACACAAGCCACAGCTCCCGGGAGGGGCCTGGGAACCGTGCGCGTCCCTGGGCCATCATGTTTGTACAGCAGAGGGGAGAGCAGGGCATGCGGGCAGCGCTTCGAAACTTGCCCCGGCAGCAGAACCGCGTGGACACGGACAAGGAAGCACCTGCCCAGCCATGCACAGCGCCAGTGCTCATTCTGCGTCCTCCTCCTCCTCCTCTTCCATGCTCTGGTCCAGGGACTCGCCCACCGTGATGCCCGACTGCTCGCTGTTCTGAGACTCGGTCTCGGCCTCCTTGCGGTCGGCGCAGCCGCCGCCAAGCACGCACAGCCCGTCCCTCTCCCCGTCCTCCTGCACTTCTGCCGGCACACCGGGGCCGGGCTCCCCGCAGTGGTTGGTGCCTGCGAGCCGCTCCCCGGCCGGGCCTGGGGGGCCTCCCTGCGGCATGGCCTTCCCGGACTCGCGGGCGGCCTGGGGCTTCCTCCGGGTCCGCCTCTCCCCACTCTCCCCGTCGGAGGGGGCGGGCGAGGGCTGGCCCTCGGACTCGCTGCTGCTCTCGCTGTCGCTGGGCACGTCCAGGTCCGGGTCAGGGCCGGCTGGACCCCGCACAGGCCTCTTCTCTGGCGGAGTCTTTCCGCGTGGCTGGGTGCCCGCCGAAGTCCCGCGGCCGTCAGCGGAGGAGGTGCGGGCAGTGGACCGGGCGCTCCTCTCCTCCTCCTGGCAAGGCCAGCATCCCCGAGGGCCTGGGGCCCCATTGAGCTCCCGGGCGGGCCTCCCAAGGCCGTTACTCTCCACCGCAGACGCTGGCCTTCCTTCCTCGGGGTCCCTGATGGACGGAGGCTGCTCTGCAGCATCAGCACCTTCAGGACGATTGACCAGGTGAGGACACAGGAGACAAGGCCACCATTACTCAGTGAGCGACAGGAAGCCTCCTATGGACTCGCTGCCCGCCTGCCCGCACCTGCGATTCCAGCCACCTCTGGACGTTGGCACACACCAGGAGGTGGCCAGCGGGTGACTGCTCCAGGCTGGCCGCCTCGTCGGTCACTGTGTTAGGGGCTCCACAGGGTCCGAGACGTGTGGACCACTCTTGGCTCCCAGGCTATGGTCAGAACACCCCTGCCTCAGCGGTGCGGGGCGCCCTGGGGCCTCCCTCCCCCCGCCAGGCCTCAAAGTTCTGCTTCAGCCACTGCAGCAATAACTGTATTCTCAAAATAATTTAAAAGCTAAAGATTATCAGACAGTTTAAACCGAAACTTCAAACTTTCTCCAGACTTTGGGCTCTACTGGCCGGAGGGGCTCCATGCAGGTCTGCACAGGGTACAGTGGACCCACTTCTGCGGGAGCCCCCACACTGCACCCCTGGGCCCGGCTGTTCTTCCCAGGGAGAACCAGGAGGAAAGGGAGCGTTCAGGTGCATTAAGTCAAGTAGCATTCTTCACTGGACTCAACAGGAAAAAACGCTCAGACTAATACTGTTACACTGAAACCAAATAGTATCATCAGTGTAACAAACCCACCCAGCCTCTCTGACACTGAAACACAAATAAACTGAACAAAACCAAACCGAACCCTGAAGGAGCAGTAGCCACAGCTGAGACGGGACCAGGGCTGGCACACTCCCCGACGGCCGGGGACCACCCACCTCTCTTCCTCGCTGGGGGCTCCCGGGGCGCAGATGGGGCGTGGATGTCCCCAATGCCCTGGAAGTAGACGTACTTCTTCACGGTTATCAGGTTGGGGGCGAACTTCCAGACGTCTTCTCGGTCGTCGATGATGCAGACCATGGAGTCTCCACAGGGAAAGAGATTTCTGGAAGTAAATATGCATCACTAGTACCCTTTATGGAAGTCAGCCCCCACCAAACATCTACAGTGTCTCTCACGTGGAACCAGTGGAGAGCAGACTAGCCAGAACCAGGCATGAGCTGCACAGGAGGGCTTGTTTAAAAAACAAGACTCTCAAGATTTCCAGAGAAAGTGACACTAAGGTTGCTAACACTCCTCCCCTGTCTGGCGCTCCTCGGGGCAGGAGCAGGACAGAGTGAGGCGGCAGGGCTGTGGAGACAGAGCCCTGCCTAGGGGAGCTGGCGTGGACTGATGGGGCCGGCCAGGGCCCATGCCCTGTGAGAGCTACCGGCTCTGGGCAGGAGGCAGAGCCCCACTCGCGTCTCAGCCGGGCACACACATGACATCAGGAGAGAACAGTGATGCTGGGGTGCCAGGGGAGCAAGGGTCCAGAAAGCCCGAGGGACACGGGCCCGCTCTGGGGTCTCATCACCTGGTTTCTGCCCCCAAGGCCAACATTCAGACAAGCAAGTGCAAAGACAGAGAGTCAGAGGATGGTGCTTCCTGCCCGTCTTCCAGGCCTGAGGAACAAACCCAGCAGAAGCGCCTGCCACTGCTCAGGTTTTCTAGCGGCCACTAAAGGCAGGAAACACGTTCACATGTCCAAAACGATTTTCTGTGAGTCTGTGTCCACGGGCACAGGGCACCTACAATGACTTACACCGGTGATGCTTTCAGCACCTCTAACTCCAGCGAGGCCAGGGAAGAGCTTGTGGCCAGAAACCTGCCCCACCAAGCACCCCTGCCTGGAGCTGCCAGGAGCCCTGTCCCTGGACGCCCTGTCCTCGGGCAGCTTCTCCCTTGACAAGCATCACACCTTCCCTCGTGCCTGTATCTGCTCATCCAGATGCTCAACCTGTAAACATGAGCGCTGTTTCCAGACGAGTACTCTCAGGCTCTCTTATGTACTACAGATGTGAACAGGACATCCTAAACCTGAAACTCGAAATGTCAGCTAAGGGTGGCCAACACCAGCCAAAAGACCACACCCGAGACAGGGGTATGTACCCCCTTATTGGGGAGAGGCTGCCTCTCTAGGTAGAAAATGGGGAAATTCCATACACAAGCTGGGCAAGAAATTCGCAATATGAAGCAGGTCTTCAGTGAGGGGTCGGGAGGCCAGGACGGGAGGGGCCTGTGGGGGGAAGGAGGCAGGACACTGATGGCAGGGTCAGCACACGCGAGGCCCTGAAGGAATGAGGCCCCGGGGGTGGCGGGGTCTGCAGACGCTCCGCCCCAGGTGCTCGCCATGCACCCTCACCCTGTGCTCACTCCCACATGCGAGAGCCCGGGCTCCGGCCCGAGCCGCCCAGGAGCTACTGCTGCCTGGACATTCAGAGAAGGCAAGGAAGGGAGGGGTCTAGTTGGAAGACTGTGGCCATCCACATGCCAGAGTGGACGCTGGGGACCAGGAGCGGATACGGAACCAGCAGCCGATGCTCCAGACACAGACTTTACGACGGGAGGTGCACAGCCAGGCACCTACCTGAGGTTCCCTGTTTTGGAAAACGGGTCAATACATTCATCCCTCGATAATATTCGATGAGAAAATAGCTTCTTCTCAGGATCTAAAAAGCCTTTGAAAAGAAAACAGGACATGGTCATGTGTCTGAGATGCACTGCCGTCCCAGTGTGTGAGATGGGGAGACACGGAGCCCATCCCCCTTAGGGGAAGGGGATCGGTCCAGACGCTGATGGCGGCCCCCCCACCCTGATCCTGCTGGCTCAGCAGACGGGGTGAGCACAGCTCAGTGCTGCCCCAGGAGCCCAGGGCCTGCCAGCAACCAGCACAGGGACCCCACACAAGCCACAGCTCCCGGGAGGGGCCTGGGAACCGTGCGCGTCCCTGGGCCATCATGTTTGTACAGCAGAGGGGAGAGCAGGGCATGCGGGCAGCGCTTCGAAACTTGCCCCGGCAGCAGAACCGCGTGGACACGGACAAGGAAGCACCTGCCCAGCCATGCACAGCGCCAGTGCTCAGCTGCTCCCGGGCTCACCGAGTGTCCACCAGAGCCCTCGCCCTTTGACAGGACCCCAAGGTCACAGACTCGACACCCACGCTGACTGCTGTCTACCGACTGTCCGTCAACTGAGACAGACACGTCCCCGATGACCAGGCCGGCAGCCCCGAGGGTCTCTGCCTGTATAAGAAAGCCCTTACAGAGAGCTCCTACTTCCCCACGCATCCGTGATCCTGACCGGCCTCTCCAGTGGCCTGCGGCATGCAGCTGACAGACGGGCAGGGGCTTGCACTCGGGACTGGTGCGCGACTGCCGCCAAGCAGACAGGAGGTTCTGGAGGACCGGCCTGCCCGCGCTCCAGCCACCACCGCGGGGCCAAGGCCAAGGCAGGCAGAGCCTCTGACCTTCCCTCCATCTGCAGGACCCACCGCTGAGAAAGAGAGGAGCCAAACCCACATGCCGGCCATTGAGTGTCCAGAGCGGGACAGAACCCCATGAGCCGCTCACCTGCGATGGTGTGCGCGTACAGCCGGCTGCCGAACGTGAACACGTGCAACTCATACAGCCGGGCCACCTTCTCCAGGAACTCCTTGCAGTGGGGACGCAGGCGTGTGTGCAGCATGGGCTCACCCCGGCCCAACTGGAAGTGGAAGATGCCCTGCAGAGCACAGGCCCGGTCAGAGGGCGGCACTGACACGCGGCAGGCGACAGCCACCAGGCTGGCGGTTACAGGGGGGTCACAGCAGCACAGCCTGCCGCGCCAACAAATGCCTTCCTCTCTCACACTCTGTAAGGGGGCTCAGCCTTTTTCTGCAGTAACCGCCCGGGTGAGCACTCCAGCTAATCACAGCGACTGCCCAGAACAGCCAGGTGACCTGCGATAGCTTCCTGTGACAACTATGGCAGCTTAGCTGTCTGAGGACCAGGCACCAAGGGCCTCATGAAGTCTCAGGACTCCGGTGGACACTCACGTCCCAACCATTTCACGAGCACCCTGGGCAGGCAGCCAACCACCGCAGATTCCAGGGTCTATCCATGGTGCCTCCCAGAGCCAGAGAGGAAGGTAAGCTAGGAGCCCCACACAACTCAGCCTAGCTTCCTTACGGTTATAAAATGCAACTCCACTGACCTACAGCACAAAAACAGGTTCATCTTTAGGAGACAGATGAGGTCAGTAACTCCAACCTGCTCACAAGTGATCAACATGCATGTAAGTCTACTCTCCTTAGAAAGTTAAACTCTGATCCTTTTAATTCTGTTCATCACTCATTTTCCCGTAATAAACTCACAAAGGGAATGGCCTGAGGCGCTGCTCAGCTTCCATTGGCTATGAATCTGTCGCACTGTTCACGATGGGGCTGCTCTGGTAAGACACCTGGGAGCTGAGGTGATGCAGCCACCACCCAGCCCCACCCCAGCCCGACGCCAGCAGTAAGTCGTCTGGACGCTGCAACAGAAAAATCCTCAAATCCCAAGTGAGGGCATCCGAGGTTAAGGGTTCAACCCGCCTCTCTAAGTGCTGCTCGCAGGTCTGGGAGCTGCGGTGGTGGGGGATCGGGGGGGGGCACAGGGAAGCCCCCAGTAGTGGGCATGGTCCCCGCGGCCCCAAGGACACCTCGCTACCACACGTGCTCACACCGGGCGTGATGCAACCATTCAAACTCTTATGAAACGAATGGAAATGTCCAGGTCCGCAGTGGACAAGCCCCAAGTGGCTGCAGTCGCCACCGCGGCACCCCACCCCTGCCCACCCAGCTCTGCCACCCGTGAATGCAGTGGTCATGAGCAGGAAACCCTGAGACACGCCCACAGGTGATGGCACAGACGGCATGGAGAGCTGTCCCGGGACAGAAGATCCCATGACAGAAACACTAGCCATCTGAAAACCTGCACTGCTCTGCGGGAGAGAGGGTCCACTCCAGCCCCCACCAGCTCTCCACTGTCCCCTCACCGCGGCCACGAGTTCAGGGGCAGAGCCTGAACACCCAGGCTCCTTCCAGGGACGGCAGCGCCGGTGCCCAGAGCCTGAACATCCAGGCTCCCTCCGGGGACAGTCGAGCCTGTGCCCAGAGCCTGAACACTCAGGCTCCCTCCAGGGACGGCTGTGATTGTGCCCAGAGCCTAAACACCCAGGCTCCCTCCGGGGACAGCTGTGATTGTGCCCAGAGCCTGAACACCCATGCCCAGGGCCTGAACACCCAGGCTCCTTCCAGGGATGGCCGCGCCCGTGCCCAGGGCCTGAACACCCAGGCTCCCTCCGGGGACGGTCGAGCCTGTGCCCAGAGCCTGAACACCCAGGCTCCTTCCGGCACGGCGGCACCAGTGCCCAGAGCCTGAACACCCAGGCTCCCTCTGGGGACGGCTGCGCCCGCCCGCACTCACCTTGTTGGACATCTGCTGGCAGTGCTGCTCCGTGGTGTGGATCAGCGTCTGGTCCAAGTCCACCATGAGCACCAGCTTCCTGTTGCGGTGCAGTCGCTGCTGGTCTTCCCTCCCCAGCTTTTCAGCTTGCTACAGCCGGGGAAGCGAAGAGAAATGACTGAGGAAGGCCACGTGGAGACAAGGTGACGCTCTGTCTTCTCAGGAAACAGAGCCGGAAGCTGGGGGTGCCCGCTGCACCCATGCGCCCAGCGGCCCAGAGTGGATGCCCTGGTGCCTGAGGCCCATTCCATTTGCTTGAATGTCCTCAAGCCAGTCTGACTGTGACCGCTTCTAGTTACGTGTGCACCAGTGATCGGGGGCAGAGAGGCAAGAGGCTGAGTCTACAGGGACTCGCTCAGGGTGGGGCGCGGGAGGACTGAGATGCTGTGAGCCGCAGCGGCCGGGGCGGCTGCGGCCGTCCTGATGAGCAACAGGAATCCCACCTTGTGCTCCTCGAAGAGTTTATGCAGAAAGGCCAAGAGCTACTCTGTTACAACAGAAACAGCGGGAACACTTCCTTCTCTTGCTTCTCTTTTCTACTTCAGACTTCCTTGTTTTGTCTTAAACATACTTACATACTTATGCTTAGATTTCAGTAATTCAGAGAAGTCAGAATCACATCTCTGGCGTTGTCTTTTCCACGAAACACAAAGTAGGCGTATGTCATTTACAAACACAGTGCTTTGACTGGCAGCTTACAGAGACGCAGAGCTCCAGGGCTCCCTCAACAAGACAAGAAGCCAGTCCTCACGGGGCCTGGGCTGGCGCCCTGTCCCGGCGAGGCTCGCACCCGTGTGGGCCCTGACCCAGCATCAGGAGGCCTCTGGCAGCACAGCCACGTGACTCTCGCAATGTGTAAGAGCAAGCTTTCCGTTCTCAAACCTCCCCACGGCACGCGCACGTCCGCTAGTGAAAGCACGCACGGGGCCCCCATGCCCCCGCGGCCAGCACCACTCAGCCAACAGCGCTTACTCCCGCACAGCCCTGCTCCCAGGCAGGGGCCTTCCAGTGGCCCCTGCTCACGACCCTGCCTGGCCGGGGCTCGCCGCCCAAGGCTGTTTTCCCCTCTGAGTCCAGGCTCCAGAGGCAGCATCCCAGAGAGCTCCCACCCCAAAGGCAGGGGGATAACGGGAGAGGCACAGCTCCTGTCCCGCGGGCAGGCTGCTTGCTTCACACGGACCATCCGTGCACTACGGTCACTTGGGACAGTGACAAGAACAGGCCTGCCCTCTCTGCCCCATCCCTGCCCTGATTGAGGAGTGCCCCCAGGACCACCTTCCCAGCCCCGGCCCCCCAGGACACCTACCTCAGAGCTCACCATGAGCTCGGGGACGCTGTGCACCATGGACACGGTGGCCGTGGACAGCGGCACCTGCTGCCGCCCGTTCTTGCTCTGCAACCTGCAGAGAGAGGGGCGCTGAGGCCAGGGCTCTAGCTCACTAACTCATGGGAACTTCAGCTTGGTCTAATTCTAGTGGACGTGCACCGCGGGCCTAGTGCTAAAGTGTCCTCCCCATCTGGAAACACAGGAGCACTGAGGAAGAAACTAAATTACACTCACAAAGTTTCCTTTGAAAATAAAGACGGTCCTAGAGGCCCACAGTGTGAGAAACAGAAGGGTCCACACCACTCCACATGCGCAAACCAGGGAAAGCCTCGACCACGGGGGCAAACTCGCCCAGGCTGAGACACGCCCAGGCGGGAAGTCCAGGCCAGGTCCGGGACCGCTGTCCCAAAGGGACGAAGGAGGGCTCGTCACAGCTGCTCCCACCACACTGGGGTGCGCGTCTCCCAAGGAGGCAACCCGGCCCATGGTGTGTGGGGGACAGTGGCGCCGCTGCCTACACCCCGCCCTCGGCCCTTGCCCCCACAGGCCCCGCCGCTCCCGAGCCGCCAGCACTTACTGGGTCAGGTCCTGGCCACACTCGGCGCACAGGCCCTTCATGACGACGGGGTGACTACATCCTTCTAAGCGCACCAGGACCGCCCTGGAAACGGGGGAGAACAAGCACGTCAGCAAGAGCTGCAACCCCTGGGCCTATCGGATGCCCCAGGACTGCAGGGAGTCACGCCGCCCCCGGCCATCTCTCTGGCGATAAAGTGAAGGGCTTTCCCTTCCGTGTGTCCTTCACGTGAAACACAGCAAAACTACCTACGGAACAACAGAAAGGACTCAGGATGTCCTGTCAGATAACAGAAAACTATCTCAAAATGCATGAGAAGCTTACATGGGATTCTCCTATGGTTTCTGATAAACAGCTTAGAAAAACTGAAACATTAATATGACAAGGAACAACTCGTTAAAATACAGACAAATAATAAATGATTCTTGTTTCCTGTAGTCATTCTCAGTCTGGAGAAAGGCTATGATTAATCGAAATTTTTCTGACAGGACTGATATTCCTAGTTTTCATAAACACAGAAATTGCTGTTTTCTTTGTACATTCACCTCAAACCCTGGTGGCCTGGCAGCGGTCTCTGAAGGGGGGCTTTCAGCTCTGCAACCTGATGGCTGTGGGTCAGTGTGCCGGGCGGGTCAGCGCGGTCCCACCTCCCGACCCGGTGGGCGAGGGCCTGGGCGCCCGGCATGGGGGACCCTCGGTTGACTTCTCACAGACTCTCTGAGACCTCTCCCACCTCCCAGGCAGCACCCTCATCCCTGCCGTTCATGACTCGGCTCGCCATGCCCCGGGCCGGGCGCCCCTCAAGGCCTGTGCCATGTGGGTGGCGCAGCCCCTTCCCTGAGGGCCCACTGTCAGTGCCATCTCAACCGCTCCCAGAAACTGGCCCCTTACCCTGACCCTAGACAGGCTGGGGGAGTGTATGAGGCCCTGCCCTGAGCACACGCAGCTCCTCCAGGTGACCCTGCCCACAGCAGTGCCGGCATGGGGTCTCACACGCTTCAGTCCTCGGTTCTGGGGTGAGGCCACTGCTGCCACGGGCCCCCACCTTCCAGGATCCCTTCCTGCCAGGGACCCTTCTGCGTGTGAGAAGGGGACGGGCCCAAACGTGCCTGATACCGCGCAGTGGAGCTGGCAGGTGGATGGAGGCGCTCCGCTCCAAGTCGAGGGTGCCCTCCAGCATTTACTCGTAAGTCGGGGGGCTGTGGACCCTGTGGCACCTGAGCACAGCCTGCCGCCTGGGATACCCGTGGGTGGCAGGTGGGGAGAAACAGTGACTGCTCATCCACCATCTCGCCAACGCCCCTCACCCTGTGGTCACAGGCCCCACACACCTGCTGCCCGTGAGGCCACAGGGACACAGTGGCCAGTGGGCTCCCGGGCCGGGGGGACCCACACACCGCTCCTCTTGGCAGGTGCGGCTCGGGCTGACACGTGCCAGGTAAGTTGCAGGAAAGCCCAGGCCACGTTAGAGGGAGGCAGACCAGGAGCCACTGGTACCAGAGTCGGAGGACGCTCTTGTCCCAGTGAGTGCACGCATCCTCCCGTGTACACTGGCCATCTCCCGGCTACTGGTGACCCCCACCAGAAAGTCAGCACTATCGCAGTTGCTGGTATGTGGCAAATTCAAGCTTTGCTTTTTGGAACTTTCTGAATCCCTACCCTCACTGCTCAGATGTTCTGATGCAAAGTCAGCTGAACATACAGGTGGGGAAACTCATGGACAGGGAGGGCCGACTGCATTTTCTGTAAATTACAGGACCACTCAGATCTGTCCCCCAGGGTCAGAGCTGGGTGTGACACTGTCCAGCTGACTTTGGCATCTCTGCTTGGGCTTAAAAAATATCCACCCAAAGAGGTGCAGTCCCCAGAGAGGGAAAGGGGGTTGGACAGGAGCAACAGTCACAGCCTTTTGGCATGAGATGCCCTCCCTCTTCAGCTGTGCAGAGCTTGCCACGGGCAGGGTCGTTTTCCCCTCAACCCACCGCACAGTAAGGGACTGACGTGCTGTGAACTCTAGAAACACTTCGACCAAGGAGACGAGCCTCAGAATGGCAGGCCAGCCACCAACACAGGACCCCCCTCCCTGGCCGGTGCCTGAAGAGAGGCCATGGGACAGGCCTCAATGCAGTCCCCACACAAGGTATTCCCCTCAACACCCAAGGACCAAGCCCTCCAGAGGCTTCTGTGCTCAGGAGCGTCTGTGTCTGCTCTAACGGGGAGCTCAGAGTGCACCGGCTGTGTGAGAAGCAGCGCAGCGTCAAGGAGCAGGTCCCGGGGCGCTGCCAGGTGCTGGATCTGGGCGGGTAGGATGGGTGTGGGGCAAAGGGACCTCTTTAGAGCAGTAAACGTCTGACTACTGAAGAGCACTGGGGGGAGAGACGTCCAGACCACGGCTGCACTGAAAGGAAGCAGGACTTCTTTGAGAAAGGCTGATTCCAGGGCTGTTCCAGGAAACAGGACCTGGAACCGTGCCTGCTGCCTAGTCCAGGATAATCTGAGTGTTGAGAAAGTAACTGGAAAGGGACTATAATCCACTGAATAAGAACCCATGAGTCCACACCAATAAATTAGTTTTTCTTACAGTAGAAAGCCAACCAAGAAAGGAAGAAGAAACGAAGGAATTAAAAACATCACCACTGTACAATCCTGATACAAACAGCAGATTCAGACAGACAGGCTACCAGGCACAGATAGTGCTAGTTGGACGTCAAGAAAAGACGCAAGCACGCACCTACACAGCCTCCTCCTGTGCCGGTCCTTATCCATCACCAGGCTTGTTTTCTGATTATTTTATGTGTATATTTTCCTTTCCTTTGGAGACTTCAATGTATCCACATGAATTGAAAAAAAGAGTAGACAAGTGAAAAGAAAGGACAAATAATTAACAGAAATACTTTCTGCTAACAATGCCTTGTCAGAATATTTCCAAATCAAAATAATTTCAATCCACATACACAATACGAGGACAGAAACAGACTCTTCTTTCGTCTACTTCCCCCACGGGGATGCTCTGGTGAAACGCGGCCTAAACAGACAGCAGTGTGGAGGAAACCCAGGGAAGCCCAGCAGGGACCCGGCTGGTGCGTCAGAACCTGCTGGGACCCCGTCCCCTCCTCTAAAAGGTCAGAACAATCCTCGCTCTCCAACAGTGTGAGCACTACAAAAACACGCAATCCCACCACAGGTCACAAGAGCGTCTGCCATTTCCACTACATCCAGAGACAAGGTCTCTAAGTTCCAGGAACTGTTCACTGCCGCAGAATAACCTCTGGTGTGGTCAGGATGAGACCAGCTGATGACAGCGATGATGGACCCAAGGCCAACTCCGTCCGTAGAGCCTGGCTCTGGGCTGGCGCTTCTTCACACGCCCTCTCACACCTGCATTCCAGGAGAAATGCTACCACTGCTCAGAGTCTCAAAAGGCCCTGTGACAAACCACTGCAGTAAGGTACTCCAAAACCTGAAACACCAAAAACACCCAGAAAATGACCCACAGCTGGGAACCTGTCACTAGGCCAGCTGCTGGGCTGACTGGCAGCATTACCTGACTGGGCTCCTCTGCTTTGCAGGATGGCTGCACGTGAAGGCGCACTAGCTGCTGTGATCAGTAACCGGCCTGCCTGGGCCTGGGGGTCGTTTCCGTGCAGTCAGAGGAACAGAACAACATGTAACAGAGGCGTTTCCCTCAGGGGTTTTCTACCCAGTGAAATGGCAGCATCAAGCAGCATGTCCATCGTCCAGGTGGTGGGTTTACAGGCTCCTTAGGGCCCAAGCAATGGTCAAGGAAGACCTGACTTCAAAGCGAAGCTGAAAGCACACCGGGGTGTCACACACAGAGAGCCTCTCCTGCTAAGGCCAGGTGGATGGCTCTGGCAGTGGCAGCTGAGAGTGCAGCCCAGCCACCTCCCCTGCACTCTGTGGCAGGTACAGAAGGCTGAAGACCTGGCTCTGCTTCCAAAGATAAGAGGAGAGAACTGGCTTCAAGATGAGGCACCCAGGACTGCGAGGCAGGCAGGCTCTAGCCATGTGGAACCGGTGGAAAATGTTCAACAGCCAGAGGATGAACTTGTGCCACCAGGAGAGGAGCAGCGGCTGGTGCCCAGCTCTCCAGGGAAGGGCCAGGGTGGGGAGAAAGGAAACTGAGTGCCCAGGGCACTGGGGCCGCCACAGAGGGAAACTGCACCCCAGCCACCGAACAGGAGGCAGGGATGCTCACCTGCCCCAGGTTTCCGTACCTGCAATGGAAACAACCACACCAGTCATGTGTACACAGCTTTGCACACAACACTGATCAACTTATAAACAAACAAACAAAAAATCCCTTCACAAGATTAATACAGAGGTACGACAGCAAGAACCGATGGTAGGAGGATACTACTGCTTGCCCTGACCTACCTATGCCAGAGCCACACCCGCTTCCTGAGCTATGAACCAGAACTGCCAGGTTTTACAACCGCGCTTCACAAGGTTTACTAGGACCTGAACAATTGCACGCCTCCCAACAATTAAGGCTGCGACAACAAGCAAGGAGCACGCCTGCTTCTTCCTGTACGTGCTATGACCCCTAGTTTTCCTAACTTACAAACGTGACATCTTGGGTGGAGACACCTGTCAGAGAGAGAAAAGAACGCAACTGTCTTTCAAAGAACGCAACTTCGGTGACACAGGCTTTTTTTTAAGTTTGTTACCTCCGATCAGTAGATGACTAGCAGGGACTGTCATCCAGCCTTAGAAAAACAGGCAGAGGCACAGCTGTGCGCCCTACCTTGCAAACTTCTCCCCAAGCGCAGCCCCTTCAGCGGCAGCCCAGGAGACCTGCTCCCACCCAGTGCCCAGCCCAGGACCCGCTCCCGGCCCAGGCCCAGAGCTTCCTCCAGACCTGGCTTCCTCCCCCGTTACTACTCACCCGGGGGCCACCACCTGGCCAGGCTGCGCGCACAGCTCTCGCACCACGCCCGCGCGCTCCGACCTGAGCCTGCGCTCCGCGCGCACGCAGCCTCCGGAGCCGATGCGGACAGGGGCGGTCCCGGAGGGCTGCGTGGAGGCGGCGGCCTCGCACACAGCCAGCACGGAGCCGATGCGCACGGCAGCGCCAGCCGCTACCCTCCACTCGAGCAGGCGCAGCGGCCCGGGGCCGGGGCAGCGCACCTCGGCTACGGCCGGCGGCTGGGAACCCTCGGCGGGAAGGCGGCCGCCGGGCGGCGCCTCCATCGCAGCCAGGCGGAGACGCTGCGGAAGGGCGCCGGCAGACGCTCAGGGCCCGCGCCCCTCGCCGCGGGCGGGCGACCCCGGCCCAGGAGGGGACAACGGCGGTAACGCTGCGATCCTTAGCCCCGCACCGGCTTCCACCCGCCGCCCGTCCCGCGCCGACTTCCGGGACAGCGTGAGGTGTCACGTGTCGCTGCGCGCGCGCATGCGCCGAGGGCCGTGGCGGACGCACGCCACGCGGAGCCTGAGAGGCCAGGCCGGTTCCCGGAACCGGCCGCTGGCTGTACGGCGCGGTCGGGGCTGGGCCTGCTGGGGACCGGGCTCCTTCGTCGCGTCCACCTCGTGAGCACCAGCATCCTGGGCTGGCGACGGCAGGCTAAGCGGGGTCCCCGGGCCGCAAACAGCGACAGGTGCTGCGGCTGGACGTCCTGGGACTACGAGTCCCGGCATCCAGCGCGCCCCGCGGTATCACGAGTGCCTGTCTGGCGCAGGGAGTCCCGGCATGCAACAGGCGTGTCTGTCCTGCATGCCCTATCGCCAGCTCGGGGCCGGTGCCAGGGGAACTACAAGTAACAGTATGCAGCGCACCCCTCCGCCCTTTCCGCGCTGAGTGCTGGCTGGCGTCAAAAGGACGGCGGGGCCGGAGACACGGCTCTCGGCACTCGCCCCGTCTGGCGCCGCGGGCACCGGCACACTGCAGCGGCTGTCGTCCCACGACCCCTCGCATCACCCTCGGAGGCCGGTCATCCTGGACTCCGAGGCCCGGCGTGCCTCTGTCCCGGGAATCCCGGGCTGTGTTGCGATCCCCGGCATGCGGAGCGGGCGTCGTGAACCGCTGGCCCAGCGTACCCCGTGCGGCGCAGGGTTGGGGCTTGGTCGCCAGGTCCCCTCGCCCCGGAGTGCGTGTTCTGGGGTCTTTTCCGGCTGGACCTTCACCGTATTGTCCGCCTCGCCTTGACTCCGCCTTGGGAGACCTGGTGCACTGCCCGCAGACAGCGGGAACCGCCGCGGAGACGAGCTGATCCAGTCCGGGAGCAGTGGGCGAGGTCGTCTGCGGAGGCCTTCAGGATCTTTCTTATATGATTTCTGAAGAGCTGCTTTTTCTCTGCTGAGATTTGGACAGAAGCACCTGTCCCAACAGCAAGAGCCCCGACATCCCTACCCCAGGTGCATGAAGCAAAAACTGACACAGTTAAGGAAGGCAGACAGCTCAATATTCGCATACTTTTGCTTCATTTTATTATGCTTCCCAGATCGTGTTTTTTGTTTGTTTTACCACTTGGAGGTTTGTGGCAAGCCTGCATGGAGCGAGTCTAACAGTACCAATTTTTGCAACAGCATTTGCTCACTTTGTGTCTGAATGTCACGTTTTGGTAATTCTCACAGTATTTCAAACATATTTGTTTTATTACAATTATCTGTGATTCATGGCCTTTGATGTTGGCAATTGTAATTGTTTTGGAGTGCTGGCAGCTGCGCCCAGGTAAGACAGGGAATTTAACTGATAAACGGTTATGTGTGTTCTGACTGCTCTACCAACCTGTGTACCCTGTCTCTGTTCCTCTGGCCTCCCTGTTCTCTAAGGCACAACACTATTGATATTAGGCCAATTAATAACTTTACAGTGGCCTCTAAGTGTTCAGGTGAAAGGAAGAGTCGCACATCTCTCACTTTAAATCAAAAGCTAGAAATGATTAAGCTGAGTGAGGAGGGCATGTCGAAAGGTGAGATAGGCTGAAAGCTAGTCCTCTTGCGCCAAACAGTTAGCCAAGTTGTGAACGCAAAGCAGAAGTTCTTGCAGGAGGTTAAAAGTGCTACTCCAGTGAACACACGAATGATAAGGAAGCAAAATAGCCTTATTGCTGATATGGAGAAAGTTTTGGTGGTCTGGATAGAAGATCAGGCCAGCCACAACATGCCCGTAAGCCAAAGCCTGATCCGGAGCAAGGCCCTGATTCTCTTCAACTCTATGAAGCCTAAGAGAGATGCGGAAGCTGCAGAAGAAAAGTTTGAAGCTAGTAGAGGTTGGTTTATGAGGTTTAAGGAAAGAAGCCGTCTCCATAATGTGAAAGTGCAAGGTGAAGCAGTGAGTGCTGATGAGAAGCTACAAGTTACCCAGATCTAGCTAAGATGATTAAGGAAGGTGGCTACACTACACAACAGATTTTCAATGTTGATGAAACAGCCTTATATTGGAAGAAAATGCCATCTAGGACTTTCATAGCTAGAGAGGAGAAGTCGATGCTTGGCTTCAAAGCTTCAAAGGACAGGCTGACTCTATTGTTAGGGGCTAATGTAGCTGGTGACTTGAAGTTGAGGCCAATCTCATTTACCATTCCGAAAATCCTAGAGCCCTTAGAATTACGCAAAATCTACTCTGCCTGTGCTGTATAAATGGAATCACAAAGCCTGGATGACAACACACCTTTTTATGACATGGTTTACTGAATATTTTAAGCCTACTGTTGAGAACTACTGCTTAGAAAAAAAGATTCCTTTCAAAATATTGCTGCTTATTGACAATTCACCTGGTCACCCAAGAGCTCTAATGGAGATGTACGATGAGATTAATGTTGTTTTCCTACCTTCTAACACAACGTCCATTCTGCAGCCCATGGATCAAGGAGTAATTTCAACTTTCAAGTCGTATTATTTAAGAAATATATTTCGAAAGGCTCTAGCTGCCATAGATAGTGATTCCTCAGATGGATCTGGGCACCGTAAACTAAAAACCTTCTGGAAAGGATTCACCATTCTAGATGCCATTAAGAACATTCGTGACTCATGGGAAGAGGTCCAAATATCAACATTAATAGGAGTTTGGCAGAAGTTGATTCCAACCCTCATAGATGACGGTGAGGAGTTCAAGACTTCAGTGGAGGAAGTAGCTGCAGACGTGGTGGAAATAGCAAGAGAACTAGAGTTAGAAGTGGAGCCTGAAGATGTGGCTGAGTTGCTGCAGTCACATGATAAAACCTTAACAGATGAGGAGTTGCTTCTTATGGATGAGCAAAGAAAGTGGTTTCTTGAGACAGAATCTACTGGTGAGGAAGCTGTGAAGATTGTGGAAATGACCACACAAGACTTAGAATATTACATAAACTTAGTTGATAAAGCAGCGCAGGATTTGAGAGGACTGACTCCAATTTTGAAAGAAGTTCTACTGTGGGTAAAATGCTATCAAACAGCATTGCATGCTACAGAGATATTGTTCATGAAAGGAAGAGTCAATTGATGTGGCAAACATCTTTGTTGTCTTATTTTAAGAAATTGCCACACCAGCTCCAGCCTTCGGCAACCACCACCCTCATCAGTCAGCAGCCACCAACATCCAGGCAAGACCCTCCAGCAGCAAAAAGATTACGACTCACTGAAGGTTCAGAGGATGGTTAGCATTTTTTAACAATAAAGCACTTTTAAGGAATTGACACTTTTTTTTATAGACACATGTAATGGACTACAGTATAATATAGAAATGATGTTTATATGTATTGGGAAGCCAAACATTTGTGAGACTTGGCAGTATTCACACTTACTGCAGTGGTCTGGAACCAAACCCTTCATATCTCCAAGGTAGACCTGTCATGGTCTTTAATTGGACTTCTCTCTCCCTTTGTTCTTCCCTCCTCTCATTTAAAAACTGTAAATTTTGTACATACCAAAGATGATGTAATCCTAAAATGAACCTATCTGTGGTCTGAAAATGTTGAACATGACCAATACTGTTATAGCTATGTACGTGCTCCTTACAATGCTATCTCAGCCCCTTGATTCCCCACCGGAGGTATAAGCCATCCTCAAATTCATGTTTGTCTTTTTCCTGTTGCATGATGTTTTGCTGCATTTGTATAAATGTATGCACAAAGATACTATTTAGTCATGCTTGTTTTTGATGTTTATTAAAATGTTTTTAAATCTGTGAATGGTTTTTTTCATTCATCACTATGTATCCAAACTTTATTTGTATTATTTTATATGGGTACAGTTTATTGTGACTTCTATATAATAGCTCATTGGGGGAATATGACGGGATTTATTTATCCATTATTTTATAGAAGGACATTTAGATTGTTTTCCCTTTTTGGTAATATGGAAATTGCTACAATGAACATATTTCTGCACATTTCTTAGTATAATGAGTTGAATCTGAGGATTTGTACATAAATGTGGAACTGCTGAATCAGGATATGCAAGTGTTCAGATTTATGAGATACATCAAAATTGTTGTCTCAGCTTATATTCTCACCACATTCTCAATGACTTGCTATTATCCTACTTAAATCTTTGCCAATCTAAATGAAAATTGTTAAAATGAAGTTGTGATTTTAATTTGTATTCGTCTGCTAGCCATTTTGACTTAGTATCTTTTCCTATTTTTTTTTTTTAATTTGCCTTTTGTGTTTTTTGCAAAATGTCTATTCAAGTTTGTTGCTCACTTTTCTGTTGGGTGATTTGTCTTTTTCTCGAGCAGTGGTAGTTCCCTGTGGTTCCTGAAACAGATCTTTTATTGTTTATATTACCTATATCATCCACCAGTGTTTGACTTGTATTTTTCATGGTCATTTGAGAACAGAAGTCTTTAAGAATGCATCCCCTAACCTGAGAGTATAAAGATAGCTTTCTTTTTTACTCCTTAATTTATAAGAGTTTGCCTTTCACAGCTCAGTCTTTAATTAGAAATGGATGTTCTGTATATGGTGTAAGGCAGGGATATGACTTCTTTCCCATATGGGTTACCAGTTATCCTAACTCTACTGGTTATTACTACTAGCTTACTGCTGTTGAAAGGCTTATCTTGTTGCCACTGAGCTGCAGTGCCACCTCTGATACTCAGTAAGTCTCTATAAATACATGGGCTTATTTTGGACTTTCTATTTTGGGTTCTTGCCTTGTCTTCATTGCTATAGCATCATAATAAGGCATATTATTTGTGAGGGCAATTGCCCGTAGTAGTTTACTTATTTAGGAAGAAGTTTTGTGGCTATTCTTGGCCATTGCTTCATAAATTTTTTAATATGTCAAATGTATTGATTATACCTGTTAAGAGTTTTGCTCAGAACTACATGTAATCTATAATTCAGGTTGGGGAGAAGAGACATCTTTGTGATTTGAATCACCCCATCTGTAAACAGTATATCACTCTAGTTATTTAGGCCCCCTTTAAATCTTCCAGTAAGAGTTTATAATTTTCTGCATGTAGGATTTTTATATTGGTTACATTTATTCCAGGGCTTCCCTGGTGGCTCAGAGGATAAAGCGTCTGCCTGCAATGCAGAAGACCCAGGTTCGATCCCTTGGTTGGGAAGATCCCCTGGAGAAGGAAATGGCAACCCACTCCAGTATTCTTGCCTGGAGAATCCCATGGACAGAGGAGCCTGGCAGGCTACAGTCCACAGGGTCACAAAGAGTTGGACATGACTGAGCAACTTCACTTTCTTTCTTTCACTTGACATTTATTCCTAGTTACTTTATTTTTTGTTGTTGACACTTTTGTCCATTATTTTTCATTGTTGATACTTTTCTCATTGCATGATACTTTTAAAAATTGATACTTTCTAGTTGACTGCTGGTGGTATACAGAAATGCAGTGGATTTTTGTGCAATGATCCATTTACTTTAATAAATTATTTTAAGTATGGGCTGCCATCTATGGGGTCGCACAGAGTCGGACACGACTGAAGTGACTTAGCAGCAGCAGCAGCAGCAGTATATCAGTAGATTCTTTGGAGTTTTCATATCATTTACAAATAATTGTTTAATTACTTCCTTTCCAAGTTTTATATTAATACCTGCAGGGCGAATGCAAGCTTCACCACCCCCCCTCTTCCCCGCCATGCTTCACCCTGTGTCTCTCTCCCATCCAATGCCACATCCTTCTGAAATAAACTGGTAATCAGTAAGAAAATGGGTTTCCCCAGGTGCTGTGAGCTGTTCTGGCAAAGAAATCCAACCTGAGGAGGGGGCTGTGGGAACCTGATTCTAGCCAGCTGGTCAGAAGCGCATTTGACAACTTGTGATTGACCTCCTGAGTTGGAGGGGTCCTTGGGATCTTGAGTCTGTAAGGAGGACAGAACCAGGGCTTTTGACTGGAGTCTGAAGTGAAGGGCTGACTTGTGGGACTGAGCCCTTTAAGCTGTTAGTATCAGGACTGAGTTGGATTCCTGGATATCCTGGTGGCATCCAAGAATTGCCTGTTGATTGGGGAAGCCTGCACACACACACACATTGGAACTGGGTTCAGGAATCCAAAGAACCTGCATTCCTTACTTAATAAATGTAAAGTTAATTTTCCACTTTCCTTCCAAACAACATATAGATCTCAATACACTATACCTCTGTTCTTCTTCAGACTTACACACTATAATTATCTAATATTTTAATTCTGCATTTTTTACAGCTCCCAAATTAGTCATTGTTTTATAGACTGTTTTTCTTTAACTTATGTTGACCAACTGATGGTTCAATCAGTAGAGAATCTGCCTGCAATGCAGGAGATGCAGGTTCAGTCCCTGGGTCAAGAAAATCCTCTGGAGAAGGAAATGGCAACCCACCCCAGTATTCTTGCCTGGGAAATCCCATGGACAGAGGAGCCTGGTGGGCTACAGTCCATGGGGTAGCAAGAGTCGGACCCAACTTAGTGACTAAACTACCACCATATTAACCTATTTGTTTCTCACTATTTTTTTTTACATTCCATAGCTTCCTTTTTTGGGGAATTATTATGAAAGAGCTACATTCCAATGAAAAGAAACTGCTCCACCCACATGGTGGACATCTGAAATATTTGCATAACATATCATCAGTAGTTGTGATATTGGCGAGTTCCCTGAGGGCCACTCTGCTTCTTGTATTCTCTCATTGGACTTCCCTCCCTGGGTCAAGCTCATTAGGATTTCCTTGGTTTGAGAGACTTCAGGTAAAGAATGTCCCTGGTAAAGAATCTGCCTGCAATGCTAGCGACCTGGGCTCAAGCCCTGGGTTGGGAAGATCCCCTGGAGAAGGGAAAGGCTACCCACTCCAGTATTCTGGCCTGGAGTTCAGGGGACTGTATAGTCTGTGTGTTGCAGAGTCGGACATGACTGAGTAGCTTTCACTTTCAGGATGTCCCTTGCTTCCTTCAAACCTGGTGCTGGCATGGAAATTCACGTCCTAGACAGAAATCTAAGTGTTCTTAGTGTGGGGGCCCTAGAATCTCCAGACTGCTGTCCCACTCAAAGTGGAAACCTCTTAGATTTTCTTCTCTGTTTCTAACTGGATCACATAGCAGAAGTGATCCC
>SJYC01042929.1:0-20430 GCA_006408675.1 Madoqua kirkii
CGGCTGGGGGCACAGCCCTCTGAGTGGGGGGTGGGCTGGAGACAAAGCCCTCTGAGGGGGTGGGCTGAAGGCACCTTTCCTCAAGCCTCCCGGAGAGGGAGACCGGCTTAGGGCATGAGGACGTGAGCTGTGGCTGGAGCAGAACTGAGCTCACGCTGGCTTGTCTGCAGGTCTTGGGACCACCTTCCTACGCACTGCAGTGGGAGCACGTGCCCGGCAGGGTGAGAGGCCCTCCCAGAAAACGTGCTGCACACAGAAGGGTTTGCTATCTGCTTTATCCACACCTGTAGCCGCATGAGGCTGAGGCTGCATCTCAGCTGGAAAATCAACACTTGAATCCTAAATAATAATAATTACTGTTTCTGGTTATTTTGAATCCACTGACAAAGACCTTTACAAAATAATTGCACTGATCAATCCCCACGAGTTACAGGGAAAGATTCTTGAGTTGGTGTGTGAGGGGAACGTGAGTGGGAATTCTGTAATGGGTTCTGTTTAGCACTTGTAATTGTAAGGGATACATTGTGTTGAGCTGCCTGACGTAGTGTCTTGCAACAACACATGGTTTCCATCAAGGAGCAGATGTTTCTCAGCCTCCCCTTAGAATAAAACATCATAATTTAACCACACCCACCAACTCCACCGTGAAGGGAATGTGAAGGCACAGGCTGCACATTTCAGATCTGTGTAATTGCCGCTTGAAAGCACTTTTTAGGGTGAAATGGCCTTAAAAAGAGACGACTTTTTAGAGTATCAGCTAAAGGAATCACGGGAAATTTGTGTTTAGTAGGAGCTACAGCCGCGGTTTAAAAACAAATGAAAGAATCGATTTGATAAGACTTGTGGCCCCTGGACGTAAACTTCACATCCCCAAGGCAGAGGGAAGAAAAAGACGCCCTCACTGCCACGCTTCAGATATAATTTCACCAGAAGAAGCCTCAGGCAGTGTTTTCTCTTTCTGTTCATATTGAATCCTCCCATAATCGTTCTTTCTTTGAAAATTGAGATGTAATTTTTACCAGGCAACTCATCCCTCTAAAGCGTACAATTCAGAGAGTTTTAGTATATTCAGTGACGTAAGCACTCTCATTCCAGAACTTTTTCGTCACCCCGAAAGGAACTCCCTGGCGCCTTTTAGCCAGAGCTGCCTTTCGGCTGTAATGAGAGGTCTCTGCCACTAGATGGAGACGTTCCTTCAGCGAATTTCTCTGCGAATTTCTCTTCGCTGTGCCGGGATGGGGGTGGGGACGGAGGCGCTTCCGCGCTGGGTATCAGGGCCCTGCCACGCCCTCTCGTCCTTACCCAAAGGCAAACCGGGTTCTTTCGAGCGGTTTTCCCCGACTGAAACGCTGAGACTTTTTAGGTAGCCTAGGGACAGTCAGTCTTAAAGGAAATCAGTCCTGAGTATTCATTGGAAGGACTGATGCTGAAGCTGAAACTCCAATCCGCGCTGGGTATCAGGGCCCTGCCACGCCCTCTCGTCCTTACCCAAAGGCAAACCGGGTTCTTTCGAGCGGTTTTCCCCGACTGAAACGCTGAGACTTTTTAGGTAGCCTAGGGACAGTCAGTCTTAAAGGAAATCAGTCCTGAGTATTCATTGGAAGGACTGATGCTGAAGCTGAAACTCCAATACTTTGGGCACCTGATGTGAAGAGCTGACTCATTTGAAAAGACCCTGATGCTGAGAAAGATTGAAGGCAGGGGGAGAAGGGGACGACAAGAGGATGAGGTGGTTGGATGGCATCACCGACTCAATGGACATGAGTTTGAGTAAACTCCGGGAGTTGGTGATGGACAGGGAAGCCTGGCGTGCTGCAGTCCATGGAGTCGCAAACAGTCGGACGCGACTGAACTGAACCAAATTGAGGGACAGACATGTTTTAATTTACTCATTACATAGTTAATATGTATTTGTCTAAATGTGAATAGAAAAAATACAACAAATATATTAAGCCTATGATGTTATTCATTTTAGGATAAGGACAAGTTTTTTTTAAGGATTACATTTAAAATAAACTCAAAGAAAATTCTTAAGTAACTAAACAGCACAAGTGTTGTGTAAATATGGCAAACCTGTGAGGGCACTCAGAGTGCTGAGGTTTGAGAGGATTCAGTAAGAGCCCCTACCCACCGTGAGAAGGGGAAATTTCATTTCCAGAAAGGAAAGATCCTCTCATGTCTGGAGGGGCGTCCTCCCTGTGCTGGGCAGGGGCAGTAATCCCAGGTTATTTGTCTGGTCCTCCCAGGCCTGGCAGCAAGAGGCCTTGGGTTTCCTCTGTGCCCTGGGATGGCTCTAGATGGGGAGAGCTGCCCTCCGTCATTTGGACAGCCAGTTGAAAGTCGACCCTTGTAGAATGAGAGGCCATTTGTATGTGCCCGGGGTCCTGTGGTCAGGACCAGGCAGGAGAGCAGTTATCCAGGCTCAGCTGCAAACCAGGATTTGGAAATACCCTGAGCAGTGGTACGGAGTGGGTGAGCGGCTTGAGCTCTGCAGCAGCTCTCCACCCAGGTTCCACCTCCTTGCAGTGAGCTTCCTGCCCCCAAGTTGTCCTCAAGTTGTGCCCACCTCCTTTCTGATTTCATTTCCGTGACATCCGTGAGAGGCAGAAGTTGCATCATCCTTGTTTCCTAGATGAGGAAAGTGACTTCCAGAGAAGCTAGCAACTTAACTGGTCCCTGGAGAAACAGCATTTGAATTTTGGTCTTCTGACTCCAGGTTTTCTTTTACTGTATTATTCTTTCTTAGATATGTTTCCACCCTAGCACAACAATGCACTTATATAATTACCTACATCACTCGTCTGTCGTGGCAACTGCCAGCTTTTTTGGAAAACACTTCGAATGAAGAAGTGTATAATGTCTCATTATAACGTGTTACAAGATTGAAGAGGGGGATTCATGTAGTAATCACCTTTGTGAGAACAAAATGTTGAACTGGGTGATCATATTCCATAAAGGGGTTATTCTCGTGCTAGTAAAGTGTCTGCCTACCATGCTGGAGAGGGTGTTATACACGCATAAAGAGCAAATGAATGAATTAATAAATTAGATAATAAACAGAGTACATGGTCTGAAGGAATTAACAAGCTAACAAAATCTATCATTGTTGCAAAATGCAGGGTTCTGCAGAGAAGCCAGGCGGCTGCCCATCCCCAGTGGGTTCCCCTCCTGCAGCTGCCGTCAGACCTCAAGCCAGTCGGTGCGGGCACATGGCCGTGAGGCTCCCTGGTTTGCATTCTTCCCTGTCACCACAGTGGGGCACAATTTGCCTTTAGAAGTACGTGTGCAAGAGGGAATCTGCACTTCTGTAGTCAGTATCCTCCAGGTGAAAATGGCAAAGCCCTGTCTGCTCAACAAGGGGAGGAAAGGCCGGGGCTGAGGAGAGCCATGCTCTTGTCTGGCTGGAGTGAGAGGGCTTTGGGGCGGACCAGGAAGTCCTGGAGCGCTGGGCGTGTGAAGGGCCCGGTGCGGGCGGAAAGCGGAGCCTGTGCCAGATGCACGGACCTCAGGCGCTGACTCCTGTGCTTGGCCCCGGCCGGTGCCCCCTGCACAGGGCAACTGTCTCCAGGTTACAGAGAACTCAGGAGTGCCCTGCTTGTAACACAGCAAGACAGCGGGGCAGGGGGTCTTCAGTGAGTGTCTCGGTGGCCTCGTGAGGGCTGCCTCATCAAACCATCAAAACCTGAGGGTGGTGGTTGGTGCCAAGGGGCAGCAGGGCTGGAAGGCTTGGGGTGAGGATATTAGAAGGTGCCTGGGGGTTGCGGCCACCTGGGCCCTTTGAGGGCTCTCTGCGTTACCCTCTGCTGAATCTAGATGGGGGTCTGATAGTCTTCACCAGTCACTGAGATGAAAAACCTGGAACCCAGGTCAGGCAGTACCCGAGACTCAAGAGCAGGGTCTGTGTGAGTTGGGGGGGCTCCAGGATGTGGGCGCTGCCAAGGAGGAGGGGCCCACGCCCGCAGGAGCGGGTGAGAGGCAGTTACTTGCTGGGACAGCCAGGGACTCGGCCTGGGCTGGGAGCTGACAAGGGCTCCAAAGCACCCTTCTCCCCCTTCAGGTCTCTCTCTCATCACAGAGTTTTATTAGCAGAAAACTTATTTGAAGAATAAATATTAGCAGAAAACTTATTTGAAGAAAACTTATTTTGACATTGGTCATCAGTGTCAAAAACAGTCATTTCAGGTGCATCTGGTGGCGCTAATAGTAAAGAACTCACCTGCAAATATAGGACACAAGAGATGTGGATTCGATCCCTGGGTCGGGAAGATCCCTGGAGGAGAGCACGGCAACCCACTCCAGTGTTCTTGCCTGGAGAATCCCGTGGCCAGAGGAGCCTGATGGGCTACAGTCCATGGGGTTGAAAGAGTCAGACACGATTGAGGGGACAGCACACTGTATTGAATGAGTTGTTTTACAAACCTGTGCCACAAGTAGCTTAGAGAGAGATGGAGTCACATGTTAAAATACAGCTGAGTGTCATTGTATTACGATAGGGCTGCTTGGAAGGCTTGATCTTCAGGCAGCAAAGATGCATCTTTCCAGCTTCACAGCGAGGTTCCCAGAAGAGCACTCGCAGCGGGTGCTTGAGGACCTGCCAGGACACGGACTGCAGGGCCCCGGGGAGAAGCCGAGTGCCCGGCACAACCGCCTCCCCCGGACACGCACGGAGGCCGTGTCCTCGCCCCCCTACTTCTCGCCCTTTCACTCTGAGAGTGTGGCTGGCCACAATCCACCCATCTCATGAAAGGAATTTGTGACATATTTTAAGTGATTGTCATTCTTTTTTCCAAGTCCCATAAAACCTGCCCTCTCCTCCCACTCAGACTCCCAGCGGGAGCGTCTCCACTGGCAGGAGCCCCGCCGGCTGAGGCCCCTGTCCTGGCCCGACTCGGGCTGGGGCCTGCCCCAGCCAACAGAGGGCTGCCCAGTCTTGCGGACACGTGGTGCTGAGGCAGAGGGAAGCGTCCTGAGAGCCTTCCCGCTTCTCAGCACGGCTCTCAGCCCAAGTTGCTGGTTGGAGGCTAGAAAGCCCAGTGAGAACAAAGAGCTGAGGGTGGGGGTGTGGCACGGGGGTTGGGGAGGGTGCAGAGCCAGGCAACCTGCCAGCAGACACGGAACCAAAATAAATGCTCTTTTCTTACAGAAACTTCTCAAGAAATGTTTTCACCGAAACTTTTAAGCCTATAAAAACATTTCAGGTCGGAGTTTCTTATGTACAGAGTCCAAATGCTGGCAGAGTTTGCCTCAGTCCAGATGGCTGCCAGGGGAGATTAGAGCCGGACAGACCCGCCTCGCTTCAGAATGGAGACACTCAAAGCCCATAGCCTTGTGCACAAGGTTGGTGACAGCCCCAGGTGGATGCACACTCCACCTTCTCTCTGATTCTGGCTTGTGGGGAAGCAGGGTGTCCAGGCCGCCAGCAGGAGGCTTGGAGACGGGGCCGCAGAGCCTTGAAAGAAAGGCCAGGAGTCTGCCCAGAGTCAGAGACGGGAGAGGCAACGGCAGCTCAGACATGAGCTTCCCATGGAGCTCCTCTGCAGACTCCACTGTGATACTGGTGCGCACGGGAGCCTGGGGCCCTGCTGTCTTCTTGGGGGTGAGGGGCACTCTCCGAGGCCCTCCCGAGTCTCTGCCCCGCATCACAGCGATTGGAGGGCATTTTCCCGCCAGAGGCCATGGGCAGCCCCAGGCCCACCCCGTGTAGGCTCCGTCTCTCCTGTGCACATGAGTGTCATCCAGGAGCAGCTCCTCTGAGTGGCGCGAGCCTGCAGACACAGCTTCACAGCTCAGGGGGCCAGAAGCTGGCCCCTCCCGAGAACAGAGTCTGTGGCCGTGCCTTCAGCTGCTGAGCTTTTATCCCACGGGCTGCAACCGGAAGTGGGCCCAGCCTGGCACTGGGTGACCCTAGGCCAGGTGTGGAGTCTATATAAACCAAGCAATGCCTGGTGGGAGTGCTATGCCTTCTGGGGACTCCACCTGGGGGGCCAGGGCCACAAAGGAGGGGCTGCATCCCACCTCAAGGCGCGGCGGCTCCTATCCCAGCCCCGGCACCCTGACCCCTGGTCCAGCACCCTGACCCCTTGTCCGGCACCCTGACCCCTGGTCTGGCACTCTGACCCCTGGTCCAGTACCCTGACCTCTTGGTCCAGCACCAGCACCCTAATCCCTGTCCCCGCCTCGGCACCCCAACCTCTGTCTCCGGCACTGGCACCCTGACCCCTTGGTCCAATACCAGCACCCTAACCCCTGTCATCACCTCAGCACCCTGACCCCTGGTCCAGCACCCTGACCCCTTGTCCCGGCCCCAGCACTCTGACCCCTGGTCCGGCACCCTGACCTCTGGTCTGGCATCCTGACCCCTGGTCCAGCCCTAGCACCCTAACCCCTGTCCCAGCCCCAACACCCTGACCCCTGGTCCAGCAACCTGACCCCTGCTCGCTGGTCCAGCACCCTGACCCCTGTCCCGGCCCCAGCACCCTGACCATTTGGTCCAGCCCCGGCACCCTGACCCCTGTCCCCCTGACCCCTGTCCCTGGCTCCGGCACCCTGACCCCTGGTCTAGCATCCTGACCCCTGGTCCAGCCCTGGCACCTAACCCCTGTCCCAGCCCCGGCACCCTGACCCCTGGTCCAGCACCCTGACCCCTGGTCGCTGGTCCGGAACCCTGACCCCTGTCCCGGCCCTGGCACCTTGACCCCTAGTCCTGGCACTGGTACCCTGACCCCTGTCCCAGCCCTGGCCTGCAACAGCTTACACACCTCCAGGAACGTCCCCTGCTCGCTCTCCTGAGCCCCACGTGGAGGTGCTCCTCTGGGAGGCAGCCCTGGCTGGGGCGGGAGCAGGGGCCCATGGCGTACCAGGGCCCCTTGGGCCTTTGGCTCCTCAGAAATGCAAGCAAGGGTAGAGTTAAACGACCGTTCACCATGTGGCTTTTTTGGGGGAGGAGGCAAAATCTCTAAGAGGCTGAGTGAAGCCGGGAGATTGGGATCAACACATACACACAGTATATATTAAAGAGGTGACTTGTGAGCACTGGGAAGCCTACTCGGCACTTGTGGTGACCGAGCGGGAAGGAAGTCCATGGCAAGGAGAGACGTGCAGGGAGGGGCGGCCCGCGGCACTGCGCAGAGGAAGCCACACAGCATTCTAAAGCAACTGGACACCAATAGAAACGTTGAAAACCAGTGTGACGTGCTCTTGAAGATTGTTTCACGAGTATTAGATACTGGAACAGCACGGAAGTTAGTTTTCCTGAAGGTAGAATTTCGCTGCAATTGGCCTGAGCCTTGTACCTAAGAGTTTTGCCCTAAATACAAGTCGCTCTGTGTCTCCTGCCGCCGTGGTGTCCCGAGGAGGCGCCCCTGCCCAGCCCCCGCCAGTGCAGACCCACCACAGAGGCAGGATGTGGCCCGGCCTCGCGTTCGTGTTTGTCCCATATTCGAGTCTTTAGGTTTCGGAATTTTTTCAGTGTCAGAATTCTCACGTAGTTTATTTGACATACTTTTGTTCTTTTGCTTCGGATCGTTTGTTGATCTGATGTCCCCTAGACATTCACAATCCCTAGAGTGTCCTACAAGCTCTTAGGACCCCATGGTGCTAATAAAAGTGTCTACAAATACCAGTATAAATGAGCATTGAGTGGACTTGGCCTTTCCCCCACCCTGTGGCAACCTGCTCTCGAGCTTCAGCATAAGGAAAATGCCGTGAAGCCTGGTGGATGAGTGTGGCACACACTGCTCTTTGGGCCCCGGCTGTGCCACCCTCGGGAATAAAGGGTGTGAGGGGTTGTGGGCTGGGGTCCGGGGAGGTGACTCACCTCTGGTGGGGGCAAGTGCCTGGGCCTCGGGGCTCTTCGAGGGTCAGTCCCAGCACAAGACATTCTCCTCATCCTCTGTTCTGTTCCATCTTGAAGATTTTCAACCCAAAGGGATTAAAAGCTCGTGACACCAAATACACACATAAAAAGACAAACACGATTAAAATTCAGCATTAACAAAAATTAATTCAAGGTGTGATTCTACATCCTTGACCTCGGACACCGGTTTCAGGTCTGAGTGTGGGTGCCGGGGCCCGAAGCAGAGCTGTCCCCTGGCAGCTCAGGAGGGTCCCAGGGCCCCACATCGGAGCTCTCCCCTGAGGGTCCGTGCAGGGGCCTGCCGCAGAGGGGGGCACTGATAGAGGGGTGTGCCCTGCCCAGCCTCCAGTTTTCCCTGCCTTCTTCCTCTTCACCCCTGGGCCCCTGTCACTGCTCTGTTGGCTTCAGGTTCGAGGAGGAGCTGGGTTTGCTGCTTGGTTCACGTAGGACTAAATGTGAGTGGAGATCCGTGATGACCCCGGGGCCCTGAGGGAGCATCCCACCTGCTCCTGAAGGGTTAGTACCAGCTGCCACAGCGGAGCCCCTGGGGGACTGGTGTGCCTCAGAGGTTGTGTCATGAGATGAAAGAGCTCTGAGAACTCTCTGGAGTCTGTCCCCAGGCCTCTGTGGCCGGGAGCTCCGTCTACCTGAGGAGGCCTTTCAGAAGGTGAAAGGGACCAGATTTTAAAAGGGCAGCCTTGTTGACTGATTTAAATCCTGCCTAATCCCAGAGAGGGCCGAAGGTAGATCATCTGTCCAGGCCTGGGCTGGGCCCTTACTCCTCATGGGCTGCATGGGCTGCATGTGGGCTCAGTTGGGTCCAACTCTGTGTGACCCCATGGACTGTAGCCCCCAGGCTCCTCTGTCCACGGGATTCTCCAGGCGAGAATACTGGAGTGGGCAGCCATGCTCTCCTCCAAGGGATCTTCCTGACCCAGGGTTTGAACCTATGTCTCTTGTGTCTCCTGCATTGGTAGGTGGGTTCTTTACCACTAGCTCCACCTGGGAAGACCCCTTCATGTGCTGCATCTGTGTAAATCTCCGAATGTGTTGGCAGAACCAAGCAGGCCTATAAACACGGGTTTTTTCTTAATCTCACTTTGCCTTTACTTGTACTTTTCCAAGAGGAAAGACGAACGTTCTCAAGTTCCAGCACAGAGGGGTGGGCTGAGTCAGGGTTTAATCACCGTCTCCCCAGGGTGCACATGCAGGTTCCTCGAGGGGGCCGGGCGGTGAGTCAAGGGCAGCAGGGCCTCCGCAGGGTGTCTGCTCCCCAGACCCCGGCCCCGTGCCCCCCACCTGCCAGGGTTTCCACGGGAATGCGGAAGGGGGACTTCCGGTTTTTCTCTGAAAGGGGAAGCTTGGATCAATCATGACTATTTTCGGTTGGTTTATTGAGATGTGTATAAGAGACAGGGATGATCCACGGGTGGGAGATGATAGAGGGCTGTGGAGGCCGATGCTGCAAGCAGGCCCGGGAGGCACTCAGAGTCCTTGGAAACCCGGAAAGGCCCAAGGCTGACCCTCCTCCTCCGGCAGAGGCGCCCCCCCCCAACCCCCCGCTTCGGTCCAGGCCCCAGGAAGGCCCGGATCAAGGGTCAGTGTGCTGGCCGTCCTAGGGTCGCTTCCTGTGTCCTGGCACCTCGGGCAGGTCAAAAGCCAACTCAGTGGTCTGGGGGCTGTTTAGGCCCCTCGGGGGCCAGGGTACCCGAGATGCTCAGGGGCCCCTCACGATGAGAGGGCACAACCCTACAGTCGGATCCTAAGGGGGGGTTGCTCCGCTGGCCCCGTGTGCCACAAGCCCTGAAACATCTTTGCCCTCTGGTCAATAATTCTGCATCCAGGACTGACTCCCTAGAAAGGTCAGCCACCCTCACGTCGACCCCGTGAGGTGTTCTCTGCAGTGGCATCCATAACCTCATAAGAACTAGTTTCAGAGGACGAGCCTGCTGTGGGAAAGAGTGCCTCTGCAAGAGGGTCTGGGAGCCAGCACTCCAGGCCCGCAACGGACGTTTCCTTGTTTGGGGCTGGATTTCGACCTGGGCTGCACTGAGCGGTTGTCCTGCCTCCACACACACACACACACACATGCCTGCCTGCCTGCACGCACATGCACACACACAGTCATGCATATAGACGCACACATGTACACACATACATGCACACACAGATGTACATGTGCACACACATACACACGCACACACATACACACGCACAATTGAGAGGAATCATGCAGGGGCATTAACCCCGGTCCTCTCCGAAGTGAGGCTCTTGGTGATTCCTAGTTGCTTCCATTTTTCTATACTTTCCCATGTTTCTATAGAGTTTGCCTTCTTTTTTTCTGAGAAAAAATCCTAGTATTTTAACAAAGACTTCAATGAGCACTTGGGTTGGATATTGAAAGGTCTCTTGACCTCATGTCTGGGCACTTGGCCCCAGGGACGTCTCGCCAGAGGCTTCTGGTTCAGCTAAGCTTTTGGGGTCAGCGCTCGGGTTGGAGTGATCAGTGGGTCACCACAAAGGTTTCCCAAGGCACAGGGGCCTGGCCCACCCCCAGCACCCCACCGCCTCTCCGTCACCCACATCCCCAGCTAGCACCCGGGGCCCCTCAGGCCTGGGAAACCACTGGGCCACCAGATGGGAAGGCCCCGGAGGCTGTGGTCTGTCACTAATGTGACCTTGTTCTCAAGCTGGGATGGTCTGTAGTCCTCAGCTTTTGTTTCTTAATTTTGTGTTCAGTGTTTGAGGACATGGACATTAAAAAAAGCTAATTCTTTTTCTCCCTAAATGACTGTAACTCAGTATTCTCTTGCATGAAAAGTCAACAACCAAGAGTTCCAGCAAGGCAGCTGGGACAGATGAGCCCAGACAATGGGGGGCAGCAGCGAGAGGAGTGCCCTTGGTCCTGGCCCAGCTGGTCTCACAGTCACGCGGCCCCTCAGCCCTCTGTTTGTCTGAAGGTGCCAGCTGTGCTGGTGGATGTGTGTGCGGTTCTCGTCTCTCACAGCAAAGATGGCCCTGGGACAAGGCCCGAGGGTCCCGCACTGCACTGGCCAGGTGGGCGGCAACCTCGGGCCTCGTCTGGTCGTGTCTCTGCCCCCCGGCTTGCGTCCTTCCAGGCGAGGCCAGGCAGGACCGTCACTGTCAGGTCACCAGGGGTCCCCGTGTTTCCAGTTTTCCTTTCTGAACGGCTTCCATGCTGAGATCACAGGCCCCCCGCAGGGTAGCGATGGGCCACCAAGGCTCCAGCAGACGCCTTGTGAAGCCCCCGAAGATGAGGATGTCCAGCTCGATGAGACCGTCCCCTGCTGCTCGCAGGCTGAGGAAGCTGCCTGGGGAGGACATGAGCTGGGCGTGGAGGCCGCGCGGCCTCGCCTCCCCCACCCAGCCCGCGGCCACCACTGGTGACTCTGGGTCCTTCTCCCTCGGCTCTCCTCTAGTAAGTCAGGTGTTTCCAGGAAGAGTGCACCTGCAGGACTGCATTCCTGGGACACACTCACAGAGAGCCGATGAGCTGAGTGAGGTGAGCAGGAGGAGCTGGGCTTCCACCTGAGGCCCCTCCAGGTCCCACCCTACTTGGCAGTTCTGCCTCGGTCCAGCCCCAAGGTGACAGCTGTGCAGGGGCGACCCTCGAGCGCCTCTGGTGTCCGCAGTGGTCCGGGCCCGGCCTCAGACTACTAGTCAGCTTCCACTCTAGCTGTGTGTCACCATGACGCGACACACACATGCACACGCACACACGTGTAGCAGCTGTGTGACTCCCAGCCGTGTGTTGAGAGCCCGTGTAGTCACAGGACTGACCTCTTGGGGCGGGCTCACAGGCCACACTCCCCTCTTCTCGGGCACTTTTTATTCCATCAGCTTAGCTGCCTGTCCTCACGAGGACAGGATCAAGGGTCCTGTGGCTCACTGAGGGGCTGCCGTGGGACCGGGACCTGGGCTGGCCTGGATGGGTCCCGGCGTGGCGCACATGGAGCATGCTGGCTGTGCACAGGTGTCGACATCCCTCTGCTGTGCGTCTCCCGTGGGACCCGAGCTGCTCTGCCCACAGACCCAGCCGATGGTGGGCAGCCTGCATGCCCTGGACGTCTGCACACCCTGCTGTCCCCGGGTTCCGGGAGACAGAGCTCAGAGATGCTGCAGATGGATGGTGTTTTCCTGGACCGAGACCTGGGAGGCAATTAGACTTGCAGTGACAGATGAACTTTCCATATCCTCACCAGCATCTTCTCGTCCCTGGGAGATGCACAGAAAGACAATTTGATATTAATTATTAATATACTAATTTGTGGCAAAGGCTCCCTGATGATAACAGTAATGATAACAAAGGGCGCCTTTATTGAGTTACGTGGCGGCACCACTGTTCCAGCTCCGTGAAGTTCAAGGGAAGACTCTGTCCGAGGCAACGCCCCCAGGTCAGTGTTTGCCTAGTTTTATAAAGTGTGTTCTGGAGCAGCAGCCCCTGAATGTGCCCCTCACCCTCCTCCTCTCTGGGCACTTGCTCCCGGATCTTGAGCTGACCTTCAGTGCTTCCCTGGCCTCTTAGCCACTGGCTACTATCTCTGTCTTTTAGGCACTAATTGTTGGCCCCTCTGTTCAGCCCTGGGCCCTCACCGTGTGGCATGCTCCCTACTGGTCACGTGAACAGCATCACGACACCTCAACCTGAGCAAATTGACCGCTTGCCCTCAGTGTCCACCCCTTGAGAATCGAAGCTTATTGCTGGACCCCTCAAGGCCCAATCCTGGGGTGCTGCATTGACTTCCAGCCCCTGTGGTTGCTCTGGGGCCCAAGAGCCCCCTGTGTCCTCCTGGCCCCCCGGGTCCGTTCCTTCGGGCTGAGTGCAGAGTTCATGGGGGATCGGCAGGAACGGTCCATGCAGGACCCTCAGGGTCTCCGCCTGGAAACTCCTGCCCTCGGGTCTGGGAAGCTTTCTCCCACTGGCTGATTTCTTTCCATCTGAACTACTCCTTGTTCCGGGCTCCGGGTGGCCAGTGTTGGCCCTCCAGACATGCGCTGTGGCTTTCTGATCCTCCCTTTCCCAGTTTTGATCTTGTCTTCTTTCAGCTGTAATTTCTAGTAGACTTTCTTGACATTCGTCACCGTATTTCTCATTTCTAGGGCTCCTTGTGTTTGCGTGTGTTTTCTGTTGTAAATACTACTTTGGTTACATTTCCTGCCTTTTGAGGAAATGATGTTGAGCTTTCCTTTCTGCACGGTGTCGATTTATCCACACAAGCTGATACTGGAAGTTTGTTTCTCACATTACAGCGTTTCCTCTGCTGTTTGTCTGATTCTGTCTAAAGAGGAGGAATCCGGAGGCGTGATGGGGGGTGTGCTTGCTGTGAGCCTCCCTGTTGGTGACAAGGTGGCCGGGCCTGGAGACACGAATCCCTCACGGTCTCGGTCCTGTGTCCTGTTTGTTAAGCCGAGATTTCCAGACTGATTGCCAAGTGCTCCTGGGTAGAGGTGCCAGGATGAAGTGGGGAATCAGGGTCAGAGAGGACCGAGTGGCTCCTCTGGCTCACCTCTCTGGCCTTGGTCCAGAGCGCAGGCCGGAGCCCCTGTGGGCGGACGCAAGACCCGCAGGACAGCACCGTCCAGTGGGAAGTGATGGTGCAGTTACCAGGGCCTTCATCACATTCAGGGGCCCCGACAGGAAAGAATGCACCTTTACCTCACTTTGTCTGAAGCCCAGTGATGCAGTGAGGATGAGGCCAGGACTGTGTGGACAGGCTCTGCTGGAACCCCCAAGACCTGCAGGGGTAGCCACTGTCAAGGCCCAGGGCCATTGGAGTGTCCCCTGTGAGCACCGTCCCAGCACAGAGGCCCCGGCCACCGGCCTGCTTGCTCCTGTCTGGGCTCCTCCTGTTAGACTGGACTTGTTTCCCTGGAGGGTGTTCTACTGGCTCGGCCTCTCCTCTCACTGCGAGGCTTTCATCCTCTGAGGTCCGAGCCACCTGACCTCCCCTGAACCCCAGCCTGGCTCTGCATCCCTGGGAGCTGATTTCATGCAGAAGTTGTTGTTGTTCAGTCGCTCAGTTGTGCGACTCTTTGTGACCCCATGGACTGCAGCAAGCCAGGCTTCCCTGTCCTTCACCATCTTCTGGAGTTTACTCAAACTCATGTCCGTTGAGTCCGTGATGCCATCCAACCTTCTCATCCTCTGTCACCCCCTTCTCCTCCTGCCTTCAATCTTTCCCAGTATCAGGGTCTTTTCCAATGAGTCGGCTCTTCTCATCAGGTGGCCAAAGTATTGGAGCTTCAGCTTTAGCATCAGTCCTTCCAGTGAGTATTCAGGGTTGATTTCCTTTAGAATTGACTGGTTTGATTTCCTTGCTGTCCAAGGGACTCTCAATCTCAAGAGTCTTCTCCAGCACCACAGTTTGAAAGCATCAATTCTTCATTACTCAGCCTTCTTTATAAGAGAGGAGGTTAAATCTCCGGTTTAGAATTCCAGTGGATGCCTGACACTGCTTATTTGGGTGTTAGAAACAGCAGCTTCACTGACCGGTCATTGCACTGGCTCCTCACAAATTGGCCGTCACCCCTAATGGTGGATCCGCTGTGCACGGCCAGATGGCCCGTGCCAGACCCAATGAGCCTGTCAAGCTGGCTTCACGTTAGGCCGGCCCGGGGACGTCCACACAGCCAGCTGTCTGTTAGGGGCCTTTAAACACAGGCTTCTCTCAAATGCAGATCCCCCAAGTGGGTGGAAAACTATAGTGATTCTCTGATGCCTGTGGCCTCAGGTCGCGGGGCAGTTATACTTAGCTGGGGGCTGACAGCTCTCTCCCCCAGGGGTTGCGTGAGTGCTAATGGGGACCAGCTGCCACAGCGGAGCCCCTGGGGGACTGGTGTGCCTCAGAGGTTGTGTCATGAGATGAAAGAGCTCTGAGAACTCTCTGGAGTCTGTCCCCAGGCCTCTGTGGCCGGGAGCTCCGTCTACCTGAGGAGGCCTTTCAGAAGGTGAAAGGGACCAGATTTTAAAAGGGCAGCCTTGTTGACTGATTTAAATCCTGCCTAATCCCAGAGAGGGCCGAAGGTAGATCATCTGTCCAGGCCTGGGCTGGGCCCTTACTCCTCATGGGCTGCATGGGCTGCATGTGGGCTCAGTTGGGTCCAACTCTGTGTGACCCCATGGACTGTAGCCCCCAGGCTCCTCTGTCCACGGGATTCTCCAGGCGAGAATACTGGAGTGGGCAGCCATGCTCTCCTCCAAGGGATCTTCCTGACCCAGGGTTTGAACCTATGTCTCTTGTGTCTCCTGCATTGGTAGGTGGGTTCTTTACCACTAGCTCCACCTGGGAAGACCCCTTCATGTGCTGCATCTGTGTAAATCTCCGAATGTGTTGGCAGAACCAAGCAGGCCTATAAACACGGGTTTTTTCTTAATCTCACTTTGCCTTTACTTGTACTTTTCCAAGAGGAAAGACGAACGTTCTCAAGTTCCAGCACAGAGGGGTGGGCTGAGTCAGGGTTTAATCACCGTCTCCCAGGGTGCACATGCAGGTTCCTCGAGGGGGCCGGGCGGTGAGTCAAGGGCAGCAGGGCCTCCGCAGGGTGTCTGCTCCCCAGACCCCGGCCCCGTGCCCCCCACCTGCCAGGGTTTCCACGGGAATGCGGAAGGGGGACTTCCGGTTTTTCTCTGAAAGGGGAAGCTTGGATCAATCATGACTATTTTCGGTTGGTTTATTGTTTGTTCTTTCCCCAGAAGCAGCTCTCCGCTGATGAGACATGTTAGCAGAGTGGATACTCACCCTGGAAAGTCCCCTGGGACCCCAGGCCTCCTGGAGTTCCACATTTTAATTAAAAGCTCCTTCACAAGTGTGCGGATTCAACATTTACCAAACATGCTGTTAGCCTCTGGCAGCTGTTTGCTCCCCAAAGCACGATGTTGTTGCTTTTAATATCCTAAATATTCTCTGTAATACTAAGACTGAGGCTGTGGATAGGAATCTCATAAAAAATAAAGGAGTTTCCCACGGTGGATCTGTTGTCCTGAAGTCCATAATCTCTACCGTGGAGAAGGAAGGTGGCGCTGCCGCGGCCTCCCTGTAAAGGCCATCCTCCCCTGGCTGCGAAGCAGCGCATCTTTACGGGGCTCTGGGGGAGGGCTTCCCTGACTCGATTCCACCTAGGCATCACTTGGCTGGGCAGGCTCTTCAACGCTCTGTGAAACTGAGCTCTGCCTTCCGATGTATACCCACTGCGTCAGTTAGATTGCTGTCAATTCAAGCTCATTTTTATAATATTGTTAAGGAGTTTGATCAGCCCCTACAGCTGACAGGTCCAGGGAATCAGGCTTCAGGGATGGCTTGATCCAGCAGCTCAGTGATGACACCAAACATGTGCTTTTTTCAGGCCTCTGGATTTTGCCTCATTCTGAGGCTTGTTCCGCTTGCCATCATGAGGGCGCTTCGGACAGCACATGGCCTTGAGAGTGCAGGTCTGCCGGTGGTGGAGAGATCTAGTAGGCACTCTCCTGGAAGAGGTTCCATGTGCAGCCTCACTGATGAAGGGGAGCTTGTGCACTGGGCTGACTCCCTGCCCAGGGACTGGACCAGGCCAAGCCAACCTATCCCGTGGGCAGAGCCTGGACCGATTCTTCCTTTCCTACTGTGGAAGGTGATGGTGCTGGACTCAGGGTCCTTCACACCCAGGTCTCATTCTCAGCCCCAGGCAGGGGTCTGCCCTCCAAGCCAAGAGGCTGACAGGGACACAGGCCGGGAACAGGACACCTTTCTCCTCTGCACACAGGTGATTCTAGAAAATTCCAGAAGCCAGCATCTGCCCACTCCCAGGGCTAGGTTCATCTGCACATGGATGTGGTGGGGGCACGTGGTACTGCTGAAGGTCACTGAGAAGCCCCACGAGGTGAGATGGGGCTCTTGGACCAGCACCCCCGTCAGCCCCGCCTCCCCTCCCCTCCCACTGCCAAAAGACAAAATAATAAAATCAAGCATATCAGTCATTGCAATGACAATTGCAGTTATCAACCTTTGCTTAAAATAAATAAAAATGTTCCTGAATTTACACTGTAGCAGTGTCTTTTAAAAGCAGTTCGGAAGTAGAAGTTTGCTAGGTTGTCTCGTTTAGCTATAGTCTAACAACACCAGAGACTCTGGGAGGAAGGATGGATGTGTTAGGAAAATAATGAAATTCTCTAATTTCTCTGTTCCGTTCACCGAGATTTTTGAATATGAGACTTCCTTAAAATGACGTCGTATCAGGCAACGAAAATTAACTGGTGTCACCAGGTGGGCGTCTGTCTTCTGCTTATGAAAGCAGTCCTTCCAGTTACGAGAGTCTTTAAGACCAGCAGTGGGGCCCCTGCCGGTATCCATCCTGCGGAAGTTCTGATAACGGTGTAGTTTTCAGATTCTCATTGGCATTGCATTCCGCCGCAAGATGGGCTCCCATCTACTCGTCAACTTAAAATTTTTTTCCAGGTTATGGAAAGCACTCTGCCGTACAGCCAGAGGATTCATGTTCCAGACGAGTCCCGTCAGCTGCGGTGTCATCAGAAAGTCGCTGGCACCGGAGTGGAGAGGGCCGCACTCGTATTGATCCACGTAAGATTTTCCACATTACGCAGGTCCTCCTCCAGCGCCGGCAACGCCACGGCCAAGTCCCGTCGTGGAGGTAATGGGGGACGAGGCTCTCACGGGCTTGTCCCCTGTGCCCCCTCGCTGACTGCAGGCCCCCTTCTAAAGGGCACGCTTGACCCTATGTGGTGACAGAGCGGCTGGAGGCTGGATGCCGGGCTGCTCGGGCTCCGGGTCCCCCAGACGGGCCTGTTCCCTGGTCTCGAGCCCTGATTCTCGCACCCTGGTCCCCGAGGTGCTGGTACGTAACGTCCCCGCTGACGCTTGGCCCCAAAGGGAGGGCCTGGGTGGTGAGCAGGCTCGCCTTTGTTGACAGAGGGAGCCAACAATAGATTACTTACTTTGACCCACTTGGGAAATATGAATAACTCCTCTCTCAGGAAGACCAGCCACACCCCGCAGCCTCTGCTCCATCAAAGCCGAGTGCAAACGCCCCGGCCAGCCTTCCCCTCTTGTCTGAGACCCTGGTCGGAACCCTGGCCGCGCCGCTTTGCAGGTGTGGCTTCCTCGCCATCTCAGGAAGGACAGTGACCCCTGGAGCTCTGTGAGGACGGCCCTGCCTCCAGACCCCTGACTGTGGCCAGCCCCTGCCGCTCTGCTGTCGGTGGTCTAAAAAACTCAGAGTGGAACGGAGGACAGGCCAGGGCCCTGGGGTCAAGGGTCAGGGGTCAGGGCTCATTGAGGCTTGGCCCTGGTAGCGACCTCTACGGCCGTTTGGGTGAGTGGCTTAACATTCCTGGACCCTCGTTCCTTGTTCATGAAACACGACACCCCAGGTCAGTGCAGGGGGAGCCCCCAAACCCCATGATGTGTAGAAACCCTCGGCTCTCTCAGGGTTGACCCCCTTTCTGTCGCTGGCCCAGGCCCCGTGCCCCCACTTTCCTGGGACAGCAGGCACTGAGAACCAGGGGCACTGTCAGAGCTGGGTGTGAAGCACTGCAAACGCCCTTTGCTTCAAGAGGTTGAGACTTTCAGGAGAGGGTCCCGTCTGCTCCCCGGGCCGCCGTGTTTATCCATATCAGTCCAGGGCCACTCTCTGCTTGGGGGCTGTTCTCCCATCGTCTGCCTCCCGGCTCCGGTCAGCTCACTGTCTGCCTGCTCCTCCTGGCCCAGCTGCGCCCCCCGCACCCACCCCTCCCCGGCCGGCCCATCTCCTGACTGATCTTGCATCTTCCTCCCCTCAGCACCCTCTCTTTCCTTTCATTCCCGCAGCCATGTCCGTCTCCTGTGCCTGAGGAGGGGCCCATCTGCTGGGCCTGGAGGCTGCGGGACACACAGCCCTTCCTGGGCCCACTGCCCGCTCAGGAGCCGGTGGGAGCTGCGGCCCAGGGTGCAAACACCCAGATCCCGCGGTGTCCAGATGCAGGGCTGAGGCTGGTCTTCTCGCTTTCTTGGTCCTTCTGTCCAGTCGCCCGGGTGGTCAGCACCAGCGGCCTGCAAACCCGGTCCTTCGTGCTCCTGCCCGGCGGCCCGGCGCTCCTCCAGAGGGCTGCCTGGCCTCCCCCACTCTGGGCATGACTGAGGACCTAAGACAGCTCTGGCCTCCAGGAGGTGGGGAGGGAGGGGTGCCTATGTTTTTCCTCCACGGGCCGGTCGTAAGGAGAATCTAGAGTTTTCCCTCAAGACTAAGACCAGTGTCATGGTTACTCAGCGTCACCGGGGAGATGAGAGGTGGCTTCTGACTGTGCTTGGCTCGCGGCCTCTTCTTCTTCCAAGTTCCCCACTTTGATTCTAGTCTGTTCATGGCGCTCAGATTCTCAGAATGAGGTGGCTGACCTGCTCAGCTCTGTGGGCAGAAAGAGGAGGAGCTGGGTGGTGGCGCTCACTGCAGGGGCGGGGTGGGGAGAGGGCACTCCAAATATCCCTGTGCCCAGTGGTCTGGGACACAACCTGCCACCTGTTTCAGGAAACCTGCTGGTCCCAGGCCTGCCCCTGGCACAGGCAGACACAGGCTTTGAGTCTCAGGTCCGAGGCGGAGCCTGGAGTGGCCCTTGAAAGGCCCAGAGTCAATTCCTGTACCTTGAAAATCCCACTCTTTGGACAAGATTCTCTCCTGACTTTTTCAATTAAAGGCACTTACTCTAGACAGTCTGCATGTGACTTTAGCACATGTCGGGAGAAAAACCTTCATGTCATTTGGAATATACTGAGGCTATTTAGGACAGACTCAGGCCACCTGATGTGAAAAGCCAACTCTTTGGCAAAGACCCTGATGCTGGGAAATACTGAAGACAGGAAGAGAAGGGGACGACAGAGGATGAGATTGTTGGATGACATCACCGACTCGATAGACATGAGTTGGAGCAAACTCCGGGAGATAGTGAAGGACAGGGAAGCCTGATGTGCTGCAGTCCATGGGTTCACAAAGAGTTGGACGTGACTGAGCAACTGAACACCAACAGGCATCCTAGACCCCAGACCGCCATAACCTGCAGCCAGCTCTCTGAACCTCTGTCTGAGCTGCAGAGTGGGTGAGGACGTGGGAGGTGTGCCCAGCAGCCCCGGAGCTCCTCTCAGTGTAATGGATGCTGGTTTCCTTTGAAGGAAATAAACCCCCTGCAGATGGGCCCTCGGAGCTCGTCTAAGTTCATTAACACACTCTTGCTGTCTTATTATTCGTAGATACAAGGCTAATTTGGAAAGATGCAGTCTTCTTCTAAAGTTGCGTGGTTAAAAGGATTTGGGAGCTGAGCTTAATTAAGAGAGAGCGGCTCTTAGCGTGCGATGGCTGCAGCCAGAAGGGAAATATTAGATTATGGTGTCCACTCGCTCCCTCCCACAGCTGCTTCTGGACCCTGCGAGGCCGAGCATCAACCCCGAGTGACCCCTCTCTGGGCTCCGTGGGCCAGAGGTCCCGAGGCCAGTGTCCACCAGGCACCACTGTGGTAGGCTCCCTCCCTCTGCCTGAGCCCACCTAACTGGTGACTCTTGGAGGGTCCCTGGAAGCTGGGCCTCCCAGCTGGGAAG
>SJYC01042930.1:0-13435 GCA_006408675.1 Madoqua kirkii
GGGACACAACCTGCCACCTGTTTCAGGAAACCTGCTGGTCCCAGGCCTGCCCCTGGCACAGGCAGACACAGGCTTTGAGTCTCAGGTCCGAGGCGGGAGCCTGGAGTGGCCCTTGAAAGGCCCAGAGTCAATTCCTGTACCTTGAAAATCCCACTCTTTGGACAAGATTCTCTCCTGACTTTTTCAATTAAAGGCACTTACTCTAGACAGTCTGCATGTGACTTTAGCACATGTCGGGAGAAAAACCTTCATGTCATTTGGAATATACTGAGGCTATTTAGGACAGACTCAGGCCACCTGATGTGAAAAGCCAACTCTTTGGCAAAGACCCTGATGCTGGGAAATACTGAAGACAGGAAGAGAAGGGGACGACAGAGGATGAGATTGTTGGATGACATCACCGACTCGATAGACATGAGTTGGAGCAAACTCCGGGAGATAGTGAAGGACAGGGAAGCCTGATGTGCTGCAGTCCATGGGTTCACAAAGAGTTGGACGTGACTGAGCAACTGAACACCAACAGGCATCCTAGACCCCAGACCGCCATAACCTGCAGCCAGCTCTCTGAACCTCTGTCTGAGCTGCAGAGTGGGTGAGGACGTGGGAGGTGTGCCCAGCAGCCCCGGAGCTCCTCTCAGTGTAATGGATGCTGGTTTCCTTTGAAGGAAATAAACCCCCTGCAGATGGGCCCTCGGAGCTCGTCTAAGTTCATTAACACACTCTTGCTGTCTTATTATTCGTAGATACAAGGCTAATTTGGAAAGATGCAGTCTTCTTCTAAAGTTGCGTGGTTAAAAGGATTTGGGAGCTGAGCTTAATTAAGAGAGAGCGGCTCTTAGCGTGCGATGGCTGCAGCCAGAAGGGAAATATTAGATTATGGTGTCCACTCGCTCCCTCCCACAGCTGCTTCTGGACCCTGCGAGGCCGAGCATCAACCCCGAGTGACCCCTCTCTGGGCTCCGTGGGCCAGAGGTCCCGAGGCCAGTGTCCACCAGGCACCACTGTGGTAGGCTCCCTCCCTCTGCCTGAGCCCACCTAACTGGTGACTCTTGGAGGGTCCCTGGAAGCTGGGCCTCCCAGCTGGGAAGCCCGGGTGGGGGCGGGGCGGGGATGGGGGAGGCTCGCTTGCCTTCCCTGGGTCAGCCCTGGGACCTGCTTATCTGGGCGGGAACTCCCTTGTAGGCGGGCATGCAGGGTGTCCCTGGGCTGAGGCCCTGGGGTGAGCAGGCGCCTACCCTCCACTCCGGACCTTCTGGCGCCTCGAGCGGTTCTCCTATCAGGGCTTCTGGGGAGATGCCCCGAGGGAGCCTGCAGAGCCCGGGGGAGGTCTGGCCCTCCGACATCTGGGTCCTGGTCAGGCCCCCTTCCCTCAGGGTGTGCTCAGTGGGTGGCCCCATCACAGGTTGCAGCTCCTGTTCCCCGCAGGGAGTGAAGGCACGTCTCCCTGGGGTCACCCACGTCCCTTGTAGTACAGGCTCCTCACTCCGCAGGCTTTGAGTCCTGGGGGTCCTGGCAGGGGTGCCTGGGACGGATCACGCGGTGACCGGTGACCCCACCTCAATGAGTAGCACACCTAAGGTGAACTTGTTTTTCTGCATTTTCTGGTAGAAAAAATAAATTAGCTTTATGTTTCTAGTGAAGACTACACAATGACTTTCTTAGAAACTTATTAAGCCAAAAAGTAAATTTAGGGAGAGAACAGACGCATCTCCCGTGTAGAAGGATTCCAAAGAATTTCCGTGGATTCTCCCCACCCCCTCTCAGGAGGGAGAGTGTTACTCCCACCTGGTCTCTGCTCCCGGAGATGCCTGACAAACGCCGCAGTCAGGTGACCCAGGGAGCCTCACCTTTGATAGAGTCTGACTAGAACTTGTCCCCAAACACATCAGCCCAGCATCATCATGAGGAAAGCAACAGCCAGGTCCCAAGAGAGGGGCATTGTACCAGACAGCTGGCCAACTCTCCCTGAGGCCAGTGGGTCATCGAAAACGGGATGTCTCAGAAATCGTCTCGGCCCAGATGAGCCGAGGACATGTGAGGACTCAGTGTCCTGCAGTGAGCTGATCAGGACGCTGGGACTGAGCGAGGACATGAGGGGTCACTCTGTGACCTGAGTTAGGGGAAGGGGCGGGGGGTTCTCACAGTTCATGGGCCACATTGGTTTCCCTGAAGCACCTGGAGTAGCCAGGACCATTTAGGGCTAGGCTGCCCACGCTCTTGGGGTCCTGGCTTCCGTATAGACCCAGGGCCAGGCTGGGATGTGGACAGTATAGGCTGCTGCAGACCAAGGACCAGATGGCCTCAGACCTCACAGAGGAAGAGGGCTGTCCCACAGATGAGATTTAATTTGCTGTCATCCGATGGGGCAGCTCCTGGCCCGAAAGCCCACCTGCCACAGAGACCCAGGGATCTTGCCCAGAAGTCAGTGGCCGTGACTGGTCCAGGTAGGACAAGCGTCCAGAGATGAGTGTAGCCTGTTGAGTCTGTATTCACGTCCTGCTTGTAACAAAACTGCTTAATTGCAGAGATGTTGATGGGTTTGACCACAGGACTTCCCACTCCTGAGGATGTTGGACAATGAACCCCTCGTGTGTGTCTTCCTGAGCTCTGTGGGCATCCAGCTGGGGATTCACTTCAGTTGGGGGTCATCTAGGCACTGAGGAGACAGGCTCCTTTCTGCTGGGACTCAGGGCTAAGGCTTCTCAAGGAAGATAGGCCTGGATGGGTGGATGTCCCTGGGAGCATGGACCTCCCTGATACAGGGACGGATCTGGGCAGGCAGTGTTGGCCATGGACAGGTGCTGCAGGGCTTGCCTCGAGGGAAGCTGTTTGATGATATGAAAATTTGCTCCTGGGGGTTAGTTATGGCTTTATTCACATAAAGGTGTTCAATTCACGCCATAAATCATCCACTGACATGCCACCTCCTGCATCCCATTTTGTTTACCTAAAGCCATTTCACGGAACCGACTTGGAGGTGAGGAATGTGTACATGTTGCTGGGTGTTTAGAGGGAGATTAATAGATTATTAGCAACTCCTGTAATGAAAACATTACGCAGGCCTTGCAGTTGGCTGTCCTGCTCGTTTGCTGCCTGCTAATTGCTGCGGTACACAGGGTCTGTTGTGAGGTGAGGTGCCATCCATAACCCTGGCCACACTGATTAATGTGTAATTGCTTTAATGAAATTCTTATGGAATAAGGCACAGTTCAAACAAAACATTTGGCTTTATAGGGGTTGATTTTCCTGGCCAATTATAGACATGACTATGGAATCTCTAGGTGTTCCTCCTGGTGAATTCATGGAGGGGACATTCCAGGAACTGTACTGGGCTCACTCTGCTGGTTTGAACTCTTCAGTCTGACCACAGAATCTCCCCAATGGTTTAAAAACACACACACATACACACACAAAATCCACAAAACTATGCAAACCCTACCCACTCTCTGGCATCCTTGGTAGGCAAGGGCTTTCCTGGGGGTCAGTGTACAGAAGGGAGGCCTCTGAACTGTGAGTTCCCAGGGCCGGCTGTGCCCTGACCCCTGGCCTAAAGAAGCCAGACGCTCTCCTCCTCGCTTGCAGCTGCAGGCATTGTGGAAGCTGGGGCCAGAAAGCAGCCGCCTCTCTCATCAGCATGGCCTTTAGAGCAAAGAAATAGTGGCTAAGACAGCTGGGTGCGGTTATAGCACAGACCTTTCACACCTGACAAAGCCCTCTTTTCTTCTCCGCTACAAGCAGGCACTGGGCTCCTCTGGGACTCAGTCTCCCCATCTGTAAAAAAGGCCCACAACATGCTGCCTTGTGTGAGTGTCTGTCGGCCTTGGCTGCTGCCGGCCTGAGCAGTTGATTACCTTTGCCGGGATCCCAGTTCTAAAAATCCGACTCTAATGGTTAACAGATGAGTGGACCGCCCTCCTCTGGAGATCCCTGCCCTGCTCCTGCTGATGGGTGTGGACCACATGTCCCCTGGCCACCCCCATGCTCTAGCTCAACTCATGACCCTCCATCTGTCCCTGGGCAGCTGGAAGCCTGTGGACAGGGCCCACCTGGGCGGCCCTGGCTCTGCAAGAGGTAATGGTGGCATCCGAGGCAGGTTCTGCGGTTGGAGCAATGGCCGTGAGTGTCTACCCTGTGAGTTATCTGATGTTCCATAGGAAGAATGTCAAGTTCATGGGTGGGACGTGTGGTTACTAGTGTTTAGTCCATCATGCTGTGGACATGTTGTCCATACAAGTTTTTCCATCTTAGGAAGCCAGGCCTTGCTGGTCCTTGCTGGACCCTAGACACTGGCCTGAAGTGGGGCAGGGAGGCAGGGAGGGCCGGGTGCACAGTCCACTCACTGATGATGGAGCAGGACTCTTCCTGGGAGAACCCGGGATCACTGACCTGGCCAATCTGCTCCTGGAAAGTTCCCACTTGTGAACAAGGAGGCCTCCTGCTCTCTGCCCTGTGAAAGGACCTGGTGGGCGTGGGGTGCATCCCTGAGAGCTGCCCGCCCAGGCTCTGGATGTGGTGGACACACTGCACACAAGACCCTCAGCCCTTGTCCGCCCTGACCTTGATGCCCCCAGATGCCACATCCATGGGCTGTGCCAGACCCCAAACATCAATTCTGAAGGACATCTTGGGAGCAGGGTGGGCTCGGCACGTGTGGCACTGGGGTACTGGGGCCAGGACGGCAGGTGACGTGACCCCCCCAACCCCCATCCCCAGCCTGCTGTCTGCTAAGGGTCTGGGGCACCGATTTTGGTGGCCTGAGGCCAGGGCAGAGGCACCGCTTCTTTGAGGACAAATTGGAGGCAAAGAAGGGTTGTCAAGGTCCCCACAAAAGCGTATCGGGGTCTGTGGGTGGGACAGGCAGGTGAGTCTGGAGCTGGGAGCACTGGGTCCTGTCTGAACACAGCTTCTGGGGCCTCAGGTCTGAGTCTGGCCAGGGGTCTGCAGGCCTCACTGGCCCCCAGTGGCTGGCTTGGGGCCACCATTTGCATGAGCAGCTCTGTGAGATGTGTCTGGCGGCCGCGTGCGTGTGTCCGCAGCATGTCCCCGTCCTCCTGGGCCAAGGGTCCTGGGGGCTAGACTCTGAGCCCCACACCTGGGTGCTCCTAGCCGGCCACCCCGTCACCCACCCCCTTAGTGGGGAACTGGGGCCTGGGGAAGTTGCCCAAGGTCACAGCTAATTAGCGGCTGAGCGCGCCTGTAGGGTTCCATTACGACACCTGCCTCCCACACGGACAGTAATTGGACAGCTCGCCCGAGGCCCCGCCGGCACCACTCAGATGTGCCTCCCACCTCCCTTGTTCCCCGCCAGGTGCGGGCTCCCCGGCATTTCTGGGCCCTGGTTACACGTCTGAAGCTGTGTCCCATTCCGGGCTGGTTACCACCCACCCACCCTGGTCTCGAGGGGCCCCAGCCCCTCAGTGCTCCCTTTCAGAGGCGACAGGGTGGGGGCTCCTCGCTTCTCCTGGCAGAGGTACCTGAGAGGGCATGAATGCTGGCAAGTATGCAGGGTCTCACGCTCTGGGGGTGGCCAGACCTGCCGGCACCACTGACTCGACGGAAGCCACCCAGCCGGGCCCTGCAGAGATGTGGGGCAGACAGAGCCTCCAAGGGAGGCAGGCCCCCTGCCAGGCCCGCTCTGCCCCAGACCTCTCAGAGGGCATCTGCAGGGCAGAGGGCAGCCTCCTGGAGCCCAGCTGCCAGGCTGACCCCCCATGCCAATGGGCCCACAGAGCTGCCTTTGTGTGGCTGCGGGGCAGGGCCTCGGGGGCTGCTGGCGGCTTGCCTGGTGCTACCTCATGCCCGCCCGGGGGGCACAGGGATGAGGGAGGGCCCTGGGGGATGAGGTGGTCAGCCGCCCTGGCTTCTCTTGCTGTACATCCTCCCCGACCCAGGCCAGTTTCTCATGAAATGGTTTGAGATGAGAACCTGGGTCGCTCAGCAGATGCCCAGCTCTGTCGTGGGGCCTCAGCCTTTAGTTCGGCCAAGGATGAGGACAGGCAGATGGGGCCCTGTGGACATGAGGCACGGGGACCCACCGGGGGAGGTGTCACAGGGCTCCCACCCCCGGACCCAGGGAAGGCAGTGGCTGAACGAGGACCTGCCTCGGAGCCTGGCCGCCCGGAGTGGCCCTTCAAACCTGTCAGCATGGGTCTGCTCAGGAAAGGACCTGTCTCTTATACACATCTAGATGTGTATAAGAGACAGGGTAGCAACCGGCGTGTACCAGCCCTGCGGGGCCTGTGGGAGGAGCCCGGAGAGGAAGCCCAGGGAGGCGTGGGGCACAGGCGCTGGCGCCCGGCTTCCTTGCACCTTGACCACAGTCCAGTGCCCGCCAGCCTGCCCTTAGCTGTCAGCGGCCGAGTGTGGCCATACCAGGCCTCCCTGCTCCCCTGAGGAAGCCTTCCAGGGGCAGAGGAGAGACAGGAACGAGGCGGTGACAGCGGCAGCCTCTGGGACGGTTCTTTCTCATCATCTGGCCTGACGCTCCAGAGCGGCGCCTCTGACCCTCGCTCCACGGCCTTCGGGCTGATGGCTCTGCAGCTGTCTCTTATACACATCTAGATGTGTATAAGAGACAGCCCCCGCCCTGGGCTGTGACATCATAAAGTCTGACCGTCTCCCTCTGTCCTGACCTTCAGCAAACAAATTTCAGAGTTGCTTTAGTCCAGGGCCTTTAACAAGTGAGTGTGGAGATAGGCTTTAGTCTTGGATTCACCAGGATAGGATGGACACGGGCATCACATGGGAGGTAGGCGGGGTGAAGCCGGTTCTGGGGACACTTGTCCATCAAAGGCAGGAGGATGCCAGAGTCCCATGGGGTCCTGGCTGTGACTTCCTGAAGAGGGGATCTAGTCGGGTTCGGTGGGAGTGCAGTGGGTATAGTGGGGTCCAGTGAGGTGCATCGGAGTGCAGGGCGTAGTGGGTACTGGGGTGTGGGGGTCAGCGAGGTATCCGGGGCATCCCCATGGTGCTTCTCTGTCCCTCTGTGGTTGGCTCGCAGATGCTCTGCCTCACTGCAAACACAGTTGGAAGTGAGTCTCATTTCCACCCTGAGCAGGTAACCGAGCCCCCTACCAACTCCTTCCTGAGCCAGGCCACAAACCCAGAAAGCAGCCAGAGGAGCCCTCAGCGGGGGTTAGGGGTCATGGGCGCCTCAGAGAAACTGGGACATCACAGACAAGATAGGTTCTGTTCACTGCTCTTTAGGGTTTATCTTCTATTTTCATATTTTCTCTCTAATCTTTTCATCTCTTTTCATGGCGGTTTGTTTTGCTGACTTTTCCTTGTTTTCATCAGCCTAGTTTCCTATTTTCAGCTTCTCTGGGTTCTAACCCTGTGACAGTTTTATTTTCCTTTTGCATGTCTTTCCTAAATTCTGCTACTTAATTTTTCCTTTCCTTCAGTGTCTCAGCAGTTCTCCACGAGCTCTTGTATCTCTGCTTGAGCTCTTATTTAAAGCTGAGTGTAGCCCTCATTCCTTTGCATTTATGTCACTAAGTCAACATGATTTCACCCACCCTGGGTACTCTTCGATAGTATGTGTTCCTTGCCGTTGGTTTTTTTAATCCTTTTTCCTTGCTTCCTGCAGTATCTTTGAATGGATCCATTTGGATCATTAGTCCTCACTGAACATGGTGAGTTCTCTGCAGACTGTCCGTTTGCAAGAGGTCCAGGTGGGAGGGGGTCAAAGCAGTGTCCTAGGACTGATGGGCATGGCCTGATTCTCAGCAGAGCCTCACATCTGTGCACCTGGCAGGACCACTCGGCTGGCTTTACCTGGACTGCCCACCGGCAGCAGAGATTAGTCCTGCAGGGGAATCACTGTGCCCTCCCTGCTCACCTTCCCGACAGGCCCCTACACGGGTTTCCTTGTTAGCCCCGCATCCCCGTCCCCTGGCATTAAATACAGTCTGGGATGGTCCCTTAGCCAGCCCATGGCCCTGGTTCCATTTCCACCCCATGATCATGAGCTTTGATGTCAGGGTATCTGCCTACGTGTAGAATTCAGTGTCCTGCATTCTCTGCCTGAGCAATCCGGATCTCTTCTGAGTCTGTTTGCAATTCTGGTACAGTCTCCGTGGTGGTGTCTCCCCATGCGGAAGGCTTAAGATTCCCAGTGCCTGCAGTTTGGTCAAACACAGTGTTTGTGTTTTGTCCTTGTTTTCCTTGTTTCCAAGAGATTTCAGTGAGGATAAACAACTGAGACCAACTCTCTGTTTTAAGCTGAAAGTCAGTACCTAACGTTTTTTCAGCAGTTACCAATTTATGTCTAATTCAGTCTATGCATGCATTCCATGGTTGTCAACAGAATCTGCATGGTCTGTACAAAATGCTCAAATGAGAGAAACCTGTTTGGGCAGCAGAGTGGACACTGGGGGACTCTGATGTGACCAGGGCACGGAGCAGTGTGCACACCCCAGTCCCTCCGTCAGGGACTCTGAGTTTGTGGTATTTCTGCATCGTCTCCCTGAGCTGCTGTTTGGGTCAAGTTCCACTTCCCCTGGTGCTGGCTGACCCAATAAACGTGCACTCTGTGCTCAGTTCCTCACTCTTCCTGTGCTCTGTGGGGGTGGTCTCCCAAATCCATTTTGGTTCGAACTTGGTCTCATGGTCCAGTCTGTGGGGTCCAGATCACAGGCCTTTTGTGGGTTTGTTCCTTCTGAGGTGAACAGATCCCCACCAGGTACAAGGGATGAGCTTGGTGTTGACCTGTTTGGCGGCCTCAAGTGATATGAGCAGTTGTTCAGAACCTGAATTCCAGGCCCCATAGCCCCGTGACATTGGACCCACAGGTGGTGTAAAGGAGGACATGGTGGCCGCGAGAGTCAGCGGCCAGGTGGATTGGGGCCCTGCTCTGAGGTCTCCAAAGAAAGAAGGATGCAGCCCCCCCTGGAGATGTCTGGGGAGCTGTCTGGAAGAAAGTGTGCGGCCCAGCCACTTGGGGAACCTCCAGAGAGCAGCCCGGTCCATGCGGTCAGAAAGCCGGACTTTTGAGCGAAAGCAACCGGCGTGTACCAGCCCTGCGGGGCCTGTGGGAGGAGCCCGGAGAGGAAGCCCAGGGAGGCGTGGGGCACAGGCGCTGGCGCCCGGCTTCCTTGCACCTTGACCACAGTCCAGTGCCCGCCAGCCTGCCCTTAGCTGTCAGCGGCCGAGTGTGGCCATACCAGGCCTCCCTGCTCCCCTGAGGAAGCCTTCCAGGGGCAGAGGAGAGACAGGAACGAGGCGGTGACAGCGGCAGCCTCTGGGACGGTTCTTTCTCATCATCTGGCCTGACGCTCCAGAGCGGCGCCTCTGACCCTCGCTCCAGGCCTTCGGGCTGATGGCTCTGCAGTGCGCGCCCGTGCCCGCGAGCGTGCTGGGTGGCACCCTCTAGACGCTGGCCTGCAGAGGTGCCTGTGTCCGAGGGGTTGAGGGCCACAGGGCAGGGTGTGGTCAGGCCTCCCAGAGTGTGGGCTGGGGACAGGGCGGCCAGTGCAGCCCACGCCTGCCCATTTTCCTGGACTCCTCTTCACTCTCCCACTGTCCTCAGCTCAGGACGGGACTCGGGCAGTTACAGGCCGGGTCCCATGTCAGGTTTCTTGTCCTCAGCTCTCAGAAGTTCTGCTCCGAATCTGAGAGATGACTAAGGAGGGGCCAGAAACAGCCTTCCCATTAGGCCTGGAGGGAAAACAGCCACTCCTGCTTCTTGGCATGTTTGCCTCAGAGCCTTGGACGCGCTTCTGGAGGGCCTGGCCTCCTCCCAAGTGGTGCGTCCTTTCCGGGTGGGAGTGGGGCCTCCCAAGGGTCTCCCTCCAGCTTCTAAACTGAAGCCCAGGCAGCCTGCGGTCGAGCGTGGGGCGGGCAGGTTGGCGCACAGACAGAGGGGCCCCGTCGCAGGAGAACAATGCGTTCAAGATGTCGCTGAAAGACGGTGTTTGCAGGGGTTGCTACAGGACACACGGCGCGCAGAATCCAAAATAGAGCGTCTAGACAAACTCCTACTGTCTGACCTTTCCCGTGTTTCCTCATCTGCCCGTCTTGCCAAGCGAATGGGTGACTAAGCAGCGGTTCCGCGGACGCCCTGTCACCGGCCTGACGAGGCCCAGGTCACTGTCATAAATTTCAGTCTGGCTGCCTGGCGACGGGCTCCTCCACCGGCGGGTCTGCTGTGCGGTTTCCGAGCTGCCCTGTGTGTCTGGATCGTCATGAACTAATTTCAAGCCTGCTGCATCCAAAAGCCACAGGGCGGCCGAAAGCCAGAGCTCGCCTCCCACCAGCAGGACCCCTGAGTGTACCTGAGACTTGAAGAGGGAGGCAGGCAGGCCAGGGAGATGGAGAGAAGGTCGAGTGCCGCCAGGCCTGTCCGGGGTTGGGGAGGGGCTGCTGGGGCGCGGGGTCCGGGCCTCTGCACACCAGCCTGGAATCCTGTTTCCCTCCCAGGCCTCCGAGAGCAGCCGCTTCCGGAGCTCCGAGGCCAGAGAAGAATCAGCTCCACAGGCAAACGCCTGCCTTGGCAGAACTGGAGACTGACTGATGCTTCCTGAACCTGAGGCTTTTTGGACTGGGGCTGGTGGGCATTCACCGCAGGGTTCCCTGGGGCCGGGGACGTGGACGGCAGAGGACGAAGCTTCAGGAAGACAGCCGCAAGCCTCCCATGGACACACAGTCTGGCCACCCCTCGGACCATCTGGCCATTCAGGTGGACGCACGTGCCCTGCAGACACTCCAGTGTTTCCACTGGGACCGGCCTCTGGCTTTAAAGGCGGAAACTGAAGAAAGACTGGCCTTGTTTTGCTGGAAAAGGTACCACTTCACTAGAACAAAGCTGGGGCATGAAGCGTGCGTGGGGCAGCCTCATCTTGGCAGTGGCACCGACTGGCCAGACTCTGTGGATCGTCCAGAAGGGAGGAGACACTGGACACAGACGGCATCATGCGTGCAGAGGGCGGAGGCAGTACTCCCGAGCCTTCCTGCCCTACGCCTCAGCGCCAAGGCAGGTGTGATCTCAGCTGCGGGTCTTTGTGGCCAAAGTGTGTCCTGAACACGTGTGATCTTTACATTGATTTTCTACAGATGCAGGAAAGAGAAATTTCATGGCATCTCGGAGCAAAGTTAGCTTCAGGAGCACCGTGGTGGGAGCCCATTAAGAAGTTTGACCCTGACAACAGAGAAGAGAACAATCCTGAACTTCTCACAGGCTGCTGGGGTGAGGCCTGGAGGCCCTGCGGGAGGGGAACGGGGGCCTGCTGACAGGTCACCCGCAGGGGTGGTCAAAGACCTTGGCGGGGGCCCCCCGCCTGCCTGCCCTCCCACGGCTCAGGAAAAGCAGAGCCACGGGGGCAGTGCCGGCCCCTGGAGCCTGGCTGAGGGGTGTGGTCAGAGCTGCTGGGGGGCTCCTGTCACCAGCAGACCAGAGGCCCAGCGACCCCTGCAGCCCCGTCCCCACACTGCCCTTGAGTCAGCTTCTCCACATGCCTTTCCCAGCCTACCCGGAGGACTGCCCAACTCTGGACACTGCGCTCAATATGCTCCCCAGCTCTGTTCCCTCAGGAGATGGACTTAACCGGCGCGCCAAGGTCACATCTCAGTTTCTGAGACAATAGTCCCACGATGGTTTTACAAATGACTATGTAACTTCCTGTTTCCCAAATGCATCCTGAAGCTACAGTCGTCGAAACAGAGTGGTCCTGGCACAAAGCCAGCCACGACGACCTGAGAACAGAACTGAGAGCCCAGAAATAAACCCTCATGTGTGAGGTCAAGTGATTCTCAACAAGGAAGTGGAGGCCATTCCGTGGGGAGGACAGTCTTTTCAACAAATGGTGCTGGGAAAATGACATCCACATGGAAAAGAACAAAGTTGAACCCCTACCTCACGCCATATACAGAAATTAACACAAAACAGCCAGACCTAAAATCACAAAAATCTTGGAAGAAAACAATACAGAAACTTCATGACATTGGGTTTGGCTGTAATTCTTGGATATGACACCAAAGGCAGAAGCAAAAAAGCAAAATGGACAAATTGAACAAGAAAATTCTTTTTAAGTACATCAAAAAAATATTAACAAAATAAAAAGACAATCCACTGAATGGGAGAAAACATTTGAAAATTATACGTCTCAAAAAGGATTAGTATCCAGAACATAGAGACAACTCCTAAAACTCACCAACAAAAACAAGCAACTGGATTCAAAAGGGGAAAAAAGCCTGAATAGATTCTTCTCCAAAGAAGTCATACAATTGGCGATAAGCACATGAAAAGATGCTCAACATCTCTTATCAGGATGAGACACTACTTCACGCCCATTTAAAGGGCTATTATCCTAGAGCTAGAAACCAGTGCTGGCAGGGGTGTGGAGAGATGGAACCAGTGTGCTGTTGGCAGAAGTGAAAATGGTGTGGCTGCTGTGCACACAGAATGGCAGTTCCTCAAAAAATTTCCATATGACCCGGAAATCCCACTTCTGGGTTATGCTCAGAAGACTTGAAAGCAGGGTCTTGAGCACATATTGTATACCCGTGTTCATAGCAGCATTACTCACAACAGCATCACTCACTTGTGGAAGCAAACCAAGTGTCCATCAACAGGTGAACGGATAAACAAGCTACGGTAACAGACACAGTGGAATATTATTCAGCCTAAAAGGAAGAGGAGAAGGACTTTCTTGGTGGACCAGGTGCTGAGACTCCATGTTCCCAATGCAGAGCCTGGGTTCAATCCCTGGTCAGGAAACTAGATCCCAGGTGCTGCGACTAAAAGTTCTCACACTGAAACTAAAGACCAGCACAGTCAAACAAACAAAACTAAATATTAAAAAAAGGAGGAGGAAATTCTGGCTCAGGCCACAACATGGTGAACCTGGGGGACGCTGTGCTTTGTGAAGTAAGCCAGTCACGAAAGCGCAAATACTGCGTGATTCCACCTGTTCGAGGCCCTCAGAGTCGCCCAGTCTGTAGACAGAAAGTAGGCATGGGGCTAGGAGGTGGGGTGGGGTGGGGGCGAGTGCGTGGCGAATGCAGAGTTTCAGGCTTATGAGATGAAAAGGGTCGTGGGGACAAAGGCGATGCTCGCTGCACAGAAGCGTGAAAGTACTTAATTCCCCCGAACTGTGCTCCAAAAATGGAGGTGGTGGTAGACTTTGTGTCTTTCAAAACAAATTTTTAGATGAGGGGAAATAACCTGTGTGAAAAAAGCAGTTGCTCTTTTTTGTTGTTGACATATTTACAGTCTTGAGAAGACATAAACGTAATGTTTTGCAAGTTTTGGCACATGTCGAAATTTCATAGTTCTGCTTGCCTTTTCCGGTAATATCATTGTGTGTATTATGAGTTATTTGAAAAAAACCTGACATTGTCCACTACAGTCCACAGGGTCGCAAAGAGTCGGACCCAACTTCACTTTCACTTTTGGAAACTTTGAGGCAGGACTTGGACTGCAAAGGGATCATCGTTT
>SJYC01042931.1:0-12686 GCA_006408675.1 Madoqua kirkii
CCTTGAGTCAGCTTCTCCACATGCCTTTCCCAGCCTACCCGGAGGACTGCCCAACTCTGGACACTGCGCTCAATATGCTCCCCAGCTCTGTTCCCTCAGGAGATGGACTTAACCGGCGCGCCAAGGTCACATCTCAGTTTCTGAGACAATAGTCCCACGATGGTTTTACAAATGACTATGTAACTTCCTGTTTCCCAAATGCATCCTGAAGCTACAGTCGTCGAAACAGAGTGGTCCTGGCACAAAGCCAGCCACGACGACCTGAGAACAGAACTGAGAGCCCAGAAATAAACCCTCATGTGTGAGGTCAAGTGATTCTCAACAAGGAAGTGGAGGCCATTCCGTGGGGAGGACAGTCTTTTCAACAAATGGTGCTGGGAAAATGACATCCACATGGAAAAGAACAAAGTTGAACCCCTACCTCACGCCATATACAGAAATTAACACAAAACAGCCAGACCTAAAATCACAAAAATCTTGGAAGAAAACAATACAGAAACTTCATGACATTGGGTTTGGCTGTAATTCTTGGATATGACACCAAAGGCAGAAGCAAAAAAGCAAAATGGACAAATTGAACAAGAAAATTCTTTTTAAGTACATCAAAAAAATATTAACAAAATAAAAAGACAATCCACTGAATGGGAGAAAACATTTGAAAATTATACGTCTCAAAAAGGATTAGTATCCAGAACATAGAGACAACTCCTAAAACTCACCAACAAAAACAAGCAACTGGATTCAAAAGGGGAAAAAAGCCTGAATAGATTCTTCTCCAAAGAAGTCATACAATTGGCGATAAGCACATGAAAAGATGCTCAACATCTCTTATCAGGATGAGACACTACTTCACGCCCATTTAAAGGGCTATTATCCTAGAGCTAGAAACCAGTGCTGGCAGGGGTGTGGAGAGATGGAACCAGTGTGCTGTTGGCAGAAGTGTAAAATGGTGTGGCTGCTGTGCACACAGAATGGCAGTTCCTCAAAAAATTTCCATATGACCCGGAAATCCCACTTCTGGGTTATGCTCAGAAGACTTGAAAGCAGGGTCTTGAGCACATATTGTATACCCGTGTTCATAGCAGCATTACTCACAACAGCATCACTCACTTGTGGAAGCAAACCAAGTGTCCATCAACAGGTGAACGGATAAACAAGCTACGGTAACAGACACAGTGGAATATTATTCAGCCTAAAAGGAAGAGGAGAAGGACTTTCTTGGTGGACCAGGTGCTGAGACTCCATGTTCCCAATGCAGAGCCTGGGTTCAATCCCTGGTCAGGAAACTAGATCCCAGGTGCTGCGACTAAAAGTTCTCACACTGAAACTAAAGACCAGCACAGTCAAACAAACAAAACTAAATATTAAAAAAAGGAGGAGGAAATTCTGGCTCAGGCCACAACATGGTGAACCTGGGGGACGCTGTGCTTTGTGAAGTAAGCCAGTCACGAAAGCGCAAATACTGCGTGATTCCACCTGTTCGAGGCCCTCAGAGTCGCCCAGTCTGTAGACAGAAAGTAGGCATGGGGCTAGGAGGTGGGGTGGGGTGGGGGCGAGTGCGTGGCGAATGCAGAGTTTCAGGCTTATGAGATGAAAAGGGTCGTGGGGACAAAGGCGATGCTCGCTGCACAGAAGCGTGAAAGTACTTAGTTCCCCCGAACTGTGCTCCAAAAATGGAGGTGGTGGTAGACTTTGTGTCTTTCAAAACAAATTTTTAGATGAGGGGAAATAACCTGTGTGAAAAAAGCAGTTGCTCTTTTTTGTTGTTGACATATTTACAGTCTTGAGAAGACATAAACGTAATGTTTTGCAAGTTTTGGCACATGTCGAAATTTCATAGTTCTGCTTGCCTTTTCCGGTAATATCATTGTGTGTATTATGAGTTATTTGAAAAAAACCTGACATTGTCCACTACAGTCCACAGGGTCGCAAAGAGTCGGACCCAACTTCACTTTCACTTTTGGAAACTTTGAGGCAGGACTTGGACTGCAAAGGGATCATCGTTTTTGCGCTGGTCCTTGCTCTGACCAGGAGGGCTGGGCTAGTAGGAGGCTGCGCTGGGGCCAGGGGAGCCCCCAGAGCTGGGACTCCTAGGCTTTCGGCTCCATCCGTCTGATTTATATATGAAGCTGTTTCTGCGGAGGAGCTGGGACTGTGGCCGGGGAATGCTTTGTAAAAGTGGACAGGAAGCTCTCCAACTAAAGCTTCTTGGTTCCAAACTTCCCTGTTGTCCCTTCTCGGGCTGCACCCATGGCCACTTGGGTGCCCCCCTGAAGCAGGAGGCAGGGGGTAGGAGGGGGTCCAGCTCTCAACCCCACGCCTGACCTCTTCAGCAGAGCCCACTCCAAGAGCTCAGACCAGCACTGTAACTCCCTGGCCTTTTTCACACTAATGTGTGAATGACTGATGGATTTTTAATAGTCCATACAATTTGCATTTTTAGAACAGAATCGTCTTTACCCAAATAGGTCTCTAATTGGCTGCATTCCTGGGGCCTTACATGGAAACTTGAGGGGGCAGGCCCTGGAAGAGGGATGGAGCCTCCATCTGCCGTTGCAGTAGCCTAGCTCTGACCCTCACCTGCCCCCTGTACACCTGAGAGAAGGTGGCAGGAACTGCAGAGGGCTCTTGAGGGCTGTTGGAGCAAGGAGTTTAGCACTGAACATGATGCAGCTCAGGGAGCAGCCATCTGGGGAGCTGAGGCCTTGGAGCCAGGGCCTCTCTCATCCCGACGCCCCACCCCCACCCCCAGGCCTCCCTCCCGGGAGCCCCCACCTGAAAGCATGTCCCCCGGGTGTGAGGTCTGTTCTGTGCCCTCTGCTGCAGAAGTGTGACTGTCCCACCTCCATACACCAAGCCCTCTCGTGTCCCAGCCCACCAGTCAGCACACGTCCATCCCAAGCTAGAGGGGCCCTCCGCCCCTTTCTGCCAGCTCCTCAGTTTTCTCCCTGGTCCTCCCGTCCCTGGCCCTCAGCTCCAGTCCACCCCCAGCTGTGGCAGCGTGCGCGCGCCCGTCTTTCCCTTTTGGCCAGTGTGCCTTGAACACCTGCCGTGCCGGCAGCGTCCTCCGTCCACGTCCACGAGCGGAGTGACTGCAGCCCCTGTGCCCAGCCTGCTCCTCCCTGGCGAGCTCCTCCCCGGTGGCCCATGGCTGTCTTGGAAGCTAAATCACTTTAACAGTTTTCAGCAGAAAGAGATTAAAGACAGTCACCAGATGGTCTCGAGGGCAACTCTACGCCAAGTTCCAGGGCTACCCCCCAGGCACTGAGCAGCCAGGACCCTCACCCAGAGCTGTAACCCCCAAGACCCTATGAGCAGATATAGGCAGCCTTGCCAGACCCAGGAAGTGCCCCACATCCTGCCCCCAGACCGCTCTCCCAGCCTCCAGAGACTGACCGAAACGTGGCCCAGGTGTGCATGGGCCAGGGAAGAGGCTGGGCCCGGGCTGCATCCCACCACCCACCCGCCCCCGACTCTTGTCTGTCTTCACACACCTGCTCTTCAGCCATGGAGAGTCTCGTGATTTTTAGAAGTCAGATGCTTGACCACTTGGTGCTCACATCATGCTGGGGAATGCTTCTCCCATGGAAAACTCAACATCTTTCAAAGCCCTGTCCTGCAAGAGTGGGCCTCACTGCCCCCGGAGTGAGCACTCGGGCCAGTAGGGGAGCATGTGGCCAGATGTGTGGACCAGTGCCCTCAGCCCTGGGCCTTCTGGTGGTCCTGCAGATGCTGGAGTCGGCCACACTTGGGATGTGGATGGATGGGCAGGGGGGGTTCCACCCAGGCTGGGTGCAGGGGTGCCAACCCCTCTGCCACAGGCTGGCCTGAGAGCCCTTCTCTGGATGTTCTGGGCCCCGCCTGCCCCCGCTCTCTGTTGGCCGCCTGGCAGTCCTGGGAGGACTTGCCCTGGGCAATCACGTGGGCGGGCAGGGTGCCCAGTAGTCCATGTGGGGATTCCCATCCTGCTGGCCTTGGGGGCTGGGCCCCTTGGTGACCTGACCCCCTCCCTGGCGTCCAGGCCTGACGACGCACCAGGATGTGCTCGTGGGGACATGGCTGCCAAGAGCGGCCGCCAGCTGGAGGTGTCGCTGGCGCCCGCGTCCCCCAGGCCGGCTCCGGCTCACCAAATACCTGGGCTTAGAGCGATCGCCTTTCTTCCCTACCGGCAGCGGCTGGCCCCCGAGCAGCTCTGTTTGGGCGGCTGTCTCCCTGAGTCGTTGAGCACAGATGGGGGAGAAGGCGGAATTGCAAGCTTGGGTTTTTTACCCTCTTCTCATTTCAATTTATGTGAGCGAATGACTTGCAGCTGCTTCAAAGGGATTCCACCCCCCATCACTTTATTTGCCATCCGTGCTGGTGGGGGAGCAGGCTGGCCAGCACAGCTGGAGCAAATTAAAACCCACCTATTTAGGCTTGGCATCCGTGAGCCATGCACACCCACCATACACACAGACTCACACAGGGCAGCCAAAAGAGTCTTTTCATGGCAAACCACAGCCGCGTGTGAAAGGCCTCCCAGTTTAGGCCCGATCCTCAGATCAGCCCCGAACAAGGAGCTCTGTGTTCCTGGGACCTCCCTCCCTCCCTGCTCCCCCCACCTGCCGGGGCCAGCCCCAGTCTGCCGTAGGCATGTGCTGTTTCACTCCCGCTCATTTGAAACCTTTCCCCTGAATTGTTCCACGTGGAGGAAGCTCCCCACTGGAGTCTCAGCCAAGAGCTCCCCACAGACCCGCCCCGGACACGACGAGGAGACCAGAAGTGCAGGGCGGCTTTCGTTGGCGGGCTGGCCTGCTGAAGAGAAGCAGGACGAGACAGTGGAGACACTCAAGTAAACCTGTCAGTGTCAATGTGACGGAGGGCCCGAGGCAAGCTGACTGGGATTTGTTCTCCAGGATCTGAGCAGGACTTTCCTTTTTTAAAAGCTTTTTGCATTTATCATCATCTCTCAGCCAGCACTGAGGTGCCTGGAATGCGTAAGAGAGTATTTTTCCAAACTGAAAATCTGAAGTAGAAGCACCAATAAAAACAATAAAACCAGATCCCAGATTTATGAACATGTTTTTTCACCTTCTTTCTCGGCCTCCCTCTCTGTCTCTCGCTTTTCTTTCTTCCAGTTGACTTGGGATGACTGAAAATGAGCGGCTTCCGCCTGGCAGGCTGGGTACCCGTGTGCGGTGCCCCTTTGTCCAGCCCCCGCCCCACCCCCAGGCAGCCCCGGGAGACCGAGACCCCTCGGCCTTGCTGTGGGCGTCCGGGCAGGGCTAGGCGGGGGTCCGCCCTCTCCTTGTGAACAGCTGTTTCTGCAGCACTGAGGTAGGTCACTTTGGGAGTGAACTCAGACACTGCAGACTGTGGGGGAAGGCGGTTCAGAACCAGGCTCCTCACTGTGTTTCCGCACCTTTGCACACAGCTCCTTCCAAAGGCCTGCTTGGCCATGGCAACTGCTCTGTAGCCCCTTGGATTCTTCCAGAAGGCGTCCACGTCTCGGCCTCTGAGCCCCGTGCCCAGAGGGAGGCTCTGGCCTTCATGGTCAGCACGGTGCCCGTGGCCCCCATGGCCCACCTCGGCCTCCATGGGCCTGTGCCCCTGGACGGGGGCCCGGGAGCCGGAGGCCCTGAGTCATGTTTCCCGCCCACATACCCAGGCTTCTGGGCCCCGCGGCGGCAGCAGGCTGGGCATGCTTTGGGGCCCACATGACATTTGTGTCCCCCAACCCTGAGGCTCTTCTCTCACTGGCAGGGGTTTTTTGTTTGGGGGTGAAGAATTCCCCACGGTGGCCGTTTGCTTCATTTAAAAGTACTTCTTAGCTTAACAGACGTCGAGGACTCCATTTCACGTATTTTGCACAAGCGATCTGTAGGGCAGACCCACCTCCTCCGCCGTGAGAAGCCAGAGCAGAATTCTGCTGCCGGAGGTGCCGAGCCTCCAAGTTAAACAGAGCATCGCCTTTGTTTTAATATTATTTTGTGAAGGCAATTAGGTCTGCAGTTTAGTTTAATCTTTCGCCAGATCCTATTTTTCAGATCCTAACCATTTAGGGGTTAAAACATTCATCCTTCTTTTTCCTCCCACGTGGTGGGGACTGCTCAGTATGGGTGGCTGGAGACTGCCCAGCAGGTGGGTCTGTATGGAGAAGCAGGCACAGGCCCCTCTTGAGGCAGGGATGCTGGGCAGGTGTTAAAGGGCAGGCCTGGAAGTCCGGGACCCTGCTCGAGGGCACCTTGTCTCCCCCGGCCTCAAGGTCAGCAAGGGCTGAGGGGAGTGGGTCACTCTGTGGAGCCTGTGCCTGGTGAGGGGAGGACTGGGTGCTGGTGCTGGGGTGTTTCTGTGTGGCCCTGAGTTTTGTTCACTTCTCTTCCTCATACATATAGTAAGGTCCCCTTGCTTTAGACTATTCTTTAAAAGTCAGTGCATTGTTTCCTTTACTTTTGAATTAGAGTGACCCATTCTTTTACATTTAGATGCATTTTATGCTTAGAGCGACAATAGCCCCAGCAAAAGAGTACAGTGGTCACGTCCCTCACTCTCGCTCCCAAAAAACCCGTTTCACTTCTTGCAACTTCCTTTTCATTTTACCTCCAGTTTAAAAAAAGACATGTCAATTTTTTGTCATTTCACTGTCAATTTAGGATTTTTAAGATTTAATTTTTAAGATTTCAGCAATCTCTTGTCCTACTATTGAAGGTGAAGTCTCAAGGTTTTGAACCCTCAGTTCCCCACACGGCGAGTAGTGACTCATCATGGGTGTGGCCTTGTTACGTCCACGTGGATGCCACGGGGACACCTGGCCAGGCAGCTCGGTTGTCACCCCCTGGCATTGCCATCTTCTAGACAAGAAACATTCTTTGACTTTTTAAGACTTACTTTTAAAGTGAACAAGTTTACATAATACAAATAAACACACTTGGAGTCGGAAACAAATCCCAGTCGTCACGTTGTCTCATCCATCAGTACTTGAGTTCCTGCCTCTTTTGCACAACATCACCCAATATCACTTTCCTACCACCTGAGATAACCACCACCCTCAACAGCCCACTTTCTCCATTTTTCTTAAGACACCTTTTGCAGCAGTCACTGGGCATGTGGGTAAATCTCCAGGGTTCCCTGGCACCGAGTGTACTGCTGAGTGGGTGGGGAGGGTAGTGGGCTTGGCAGCAGAGGCTGAAGCAAACATTTCAGACCACAAAGGAGGCCCAGGTGCTTAGGACAGTGAGACCACAGGGGATGGGCCTGGGTCCCCAGGCAGCGAGATGCCTCACACTGTTTGCTGGTTCCAGGTTTTCCTGGGGAATGTCCAGCTGAGCATTCTGCTCTCACACATGAACATGGCCACTGGAGATCCATTACCCAGGACATCCTCTCCCATGGACCGCGGAGCTCTCGGCCTCCTGCCGGGGCTGGGTGCCCGGTTCCTGGCCCCAGGCTCCCTCTTCCATGCTTCATGCTCTCAGGTGGCTGGAGTGCATTCTCTAGGAGCTTCCACACTGCGAGTAGTGACTCATCATGGGTGTGGCCTTGTTACGTCCACGTGGATGCCACGGGGACACCTGGCCAGGCAGCTCGGTTGTCACCCCCTGGCATTGCCATCTTCCTAGACAAGAAACATTCTTTGACTTTTTAAGACTTACTTTTAAAGTGAACAAGTTTACATAATACAAATAAACACACTTGGAGTCGGAAACAAATCCCAGTCGTCACGTTGTCTCATCCATCAGTACTTGAGTTCCTGCCTCTTTTGCACAACATCACCCAATATCACTTTCATACCACCTGAGATAACCACCACCCTCAACAGCCCACTTTCTCCATTTTTCTTAAGACACCTTTTGCAGCAGTCACTGGGCATGTGGGTAAATCTCCAGGGTTCCCTGGCACCGAGTGTACTGCTGAGTGGGTGGGGAGGGTAGTGGGCTTGGCAGCAGAGGCTGAAGCAAACATTTCAGACCACAAAGGAGGCCCAGGTGCTTAGGACAGTGAGACCACAGGGGATGGGCCTGGGTCCCCAGGCAGCGAGATGCCTCACACTGTTTGCTGGTTCCAGGTTTTCCTGGGGAATGTCCAGCTGAGCATTCTGCTCTCACACATGAACATGGCCACTGGAGATCCATTACCCAGGACATCCTCTCCCATGGACCGCGGAGCTCTCGGCCTCCTGCCGGGGCTGGGTGCCCGGTTCCTGGCCCCAGGCTCCCTCTTCCATGCTTCATGCTCTCAGGTGGCTGGAGTGCATTCTCTAGGAGCTTCCACACGCATCTGAAAGTAGCTTTTCCTTTGTGCTTGCTTGATAAAGCAGTTCCTAAAAAGGTAGGAGATGATTTTCCTAGAGAAACAGCCAAGCATTGCTCACCATCTCCTGGGTTCCGTGTTGCTATTTAGGGCTGCAGTGTCATTCTGCGACAACTCTGACTGCTCACCTCCATAATCTGCATAGAACATGTGATGTTCACATGAGCTGTGGCTTCCAGAAGCTGTTGTAAAGACTGGGGGATGGCAGGTGCTCTTTCTACCCTCCAGCATCTGGTGTGAAGGTCTTGCCTGGTGCCACCCTAACCCTAACCCCTTCTCCGGGGTCCCTGCCGGGGGCTGGGGCTGCTGTGTCTTCGGTGAGTCTGGTTCTGATCTGGTCGAGCCCAGTCCCCTTGTCTCAGTGGCCTGGCCCAGAGCCCTCCCAGGCGTCCCACTAAGAGAGTTGGCAGTGATTCCTGGACAGCCACCCAGGAGCCATGAGATAAAAGCTGGATGTCACATCATCAAGATGCCGAATGGGGCTCAAAGATGCCTACTGCTCGTTCACGTCTGCTCACCCATGGCTTCCAATACAAGGACATTGTAGACATTCCTCCTCCAACATGTGTGCACCTACACAGAAGACACAAATGTTGTTTGCCTCAGCAGACTCAGGTAATTACTTCCTTCCCCAAGGAATTCAGAGTTGCAGGGATTCCTGGGGCAGAAATACAGTGAGCTTCTTATCCAGCCTGTTGGTGCCATTTGGTCAAAGCACACCTGAGGATACACCACAAGGTTCACAGCAGATTCCACAAGCAGACCATGCGTGGATGGTGTGGCCCCGTGAGCTGGATGCACCCCCCACGCAGGCGTGGAGCAGAGTCAGGGAACGTGAGGATCCCAGTTAGAAGCCTCAACTCTGCAAGGCTTCTAGGTCCCTAATCACGTGGTTTCTGTCATTCTGTTTGGGTTAACTTTGGAGTTGGATTGGACCTTGGAGATGTGTTGGCTTGAATCCTGGTTTGTTAATTACTGAAGAAGTATTCATTTGAGGTTATTTGGAGAAGGGCACAATTTGATTTTGCAGATTTAGAACACTTCTCAGGGCTGTACTGAAAAAAAGTTATTAGCATAACAAGAAACTGTAAATTAAAATCTCATCCTTTAACTCGGCTTTATGTACACTTTCTAATATTTACTGGGACCCTTTGATCAACTTGATCTGTCAGCCTGTGGAAGCACAGCTGCATCTGGTACCAGGTTTTAAGCAGTGTTTATGTACCATACATGGCAGCAACTGGAGTCTGCACAGAAAAGAAAGCTCTCAGATGGGTTATTTCTTAAGACCTGGTTTTGGACATGTGAGTGAAACAGGAGGTCATGAGGCCATATGACGGGGAAGAACGTGAACTGCCAACCCATGGCAACAAGTCTGACGCCCTGCAGAGAATGAATAATTGACCAGTTAAGAAGCAGTGCTTCCTGAGCTCCCGGGGCACCCAGGCCTCCAAGTCTGACCTGTGTCACTCCTCGCAACAGCATCAGGGCTGGACGCTGCTGCCGCCCCACTGCCCAGATGATACGAAGACTCTACAAACATGGGCGCCTGCCTCCCTGTGGACCTGTGCCCATCCTGTGGGGTGTGTGTCGGGGGCCCAGTTCGAGGGCACAGAGCTCTGCGTGCTTGGCTACAGTGGGTGCTGCTCAATGTGGGCGAGCTCCACAGTGGCCCCACTTTATTCTGCATTCACCCTAACCAGCATTTTCTCTCTGGTTTCAAATGGAACATGATCTGTTGGAGACAACTTGGAAAGTGTAGTTTTAAAAATTTTTTCAGAGCTGTCCATAACAGCCGGCAGAGGCTCTGCTGTGCTTTGTCTATGTGCGGTGGGCCCCGAAACTGCCCTCTTGCTTTGGATCTGGGTGAAGTTGGGGGTGCCCCTGTGGGCAGAGCCTGGTCATCTGTCTGGCTGCCCTCGAGGGGCTGTCACCTCCCTGCAGGCTCCTGGCAGGCCTGGCTCCACCCCAGAGCAGCCCGCCCGCAGGGGTCCCAGCCCATCCCGACTCACGAGATAACCCTCAGGGCTTCCCCGGGCCTCAGGGAGGCTGTGGTCTGCAGTGCGGGATTGTTTGAGGAGGTTTACGGTGACCGCCTCGTTCCCCATGTCTTGTCCTAATGGTCATCATCCTGTCCATGCAGCCCAGAGTGCATCCCCTTCTCCTTGGTGCCAACCTGTGGCGTCCAATGGGGACCACACGTGCTGCGTCCTCACCGCCCCCCACCCCCACCAGAGCAGCGTGCCCTCCAAGGAACATCACCAAACCGTTTGAGACTGAATGGCCACCGCCCACATGGAGGTCAGAGGCTGGAACCTGAGGACCGGGAGCAGGATCCAGCCACCGGGGGCCACGCACTCAGCCCTCGGGAGGGAGAGGAGGGCGGCAGTACCTCTGCTTCACTTTTCTGTAAAGCCAAGTTTGCCTCCCGAGCAGCTGTATGATGTGCCGCGTTCTGTGAGGCCCTTCCTCGCTCTCAGCCCCAGGAGGTCCCCCACCCAGAGGTCTGTGTGCTGACACCAACCTAAGGCCCCTGGCTGGCCCAGAAGGTGCAGGCCACTGTGGAGAACAGCAGATGCTGGGGCCTGGGCGCAGCTCTTCTCGAGGCCCAGCTACCCTCCCCGCACTCTGCTGTCTTGGCCTTAGCGGGTGGGTGCCCCGGCTGGGGCAGGAGTCGATATGAGCCGCCCCGCCCCATCCGAGGACGGAGGAGCAGAGGCCCCTTCAGCTCCTGGAGGAATCACTTCTTGAAGTCGTATCTGAAAATAGATCTTCAATTTCACAGACAATTAGGAACGTCCTGTTGAGGCCATTAAGCCTTTCGGGGCCCCGCCCCTGAGCTGCAGGCTGCTCTTCAGTCCTCTCCTGGGCTCATCTCAAACGGCAGGTGCCTGGTCTCTGGTTGGGTGCACCGGGCTGCCCTCTGGGCCCCAGGGACACCGGCCCAACAGAGCCGGTATTGTGGTGGCAGGAACTGAACCCACCTCTCTAGGCCCCTGCCCCACTCTTCTCAAGCCGGATCTCATTTCCCAGCAGCGTCAGCCGGCATGGGCCGACCCCACCTTCTGAACGTTGGCGGGTGTGGGATCTGCCCTGTGCCCAGGGAACAGTGGTGGTTCCTGGAGTCACTGGCCTGCGCCCAGCGGTCTCACCTGTCTCTGGAGGCCAGTCTCAGCTCCCCTGCAGATGCATCTCTGGGCTGTCCTTCTAGGGCTGCGTGACACCCTTATCATGGTCAGCTGCTAGCTGTCACCACCACGGGCCCCCAGACCCCCAAGAAGGATCCTTCTGGCCCCCTCTTTCTAGGCCCTGCAGGGAGTGGCCAGTCTCCCCACGTGCTGGTCACAGAACATCTCCCAGAGATGCGCTGTCTTTTTGAAGCAAAAAAGAAGGGATAGAGAAGAAATGAAGGAGGGAGGGGGAGGGAAGGAGAGAGAGGGAGGGGGAGGGCAAGAAGTCACCCTCTCACAGTGCAGGCTCCCCTTGGAAGCCCCCGTGACGACACCTCATGGAAGCTGCAAACAGCTGTTGACTCAGGAGCTGGGAACAAATCAAGAAACGCCTCGTCTCAATGTTTGCAGGACTCCCAGTGTCCTGAAATGTGCTTCCCACCTGCCGCTAGCATTTAGGGAGATAAGCAGGGTGTAGTTTAAGCATCAGTTCATACTCAGGACGTTGCACAGAGTCTCACCAAGGGCTGGGGTCAGGCCACTGGGCAGGGACATTCAGGGGTGGGTCTTAGCCCTGGAACCGCTGGCCAGTCTTCTGAGGTTAGTTAGCAACATCCGCTGAAGAGCCAGGAAGGTGAGCATCTTCCTGGCCAGCCCAGGATCTACAGTTAGACGTGGCCGTGTCTGCACTGGACTGGGGCTCGTTCCTCACTTGGTTTCTCGAGCGGAGAGAAGCTTCTGCACAAGCACAAGAAACTGATGAGCGATCCTGGGGCAGGAGCGGCCTCTGCCAAAGGTGGGCGGCTGCCGCACTCACGCGGCCACCTTCCTTGGAAGCCAGGGAGAGCTTTTGAACAAGATTGATTGTCACCAGGAGAGTCCTCTGTGAGAATCAGCACATTAGATGATGCTGGAATTTCTAAGGTTCCTCAGAGGCAAAGCCAGCTCTTGGATGGCGTGGTTTCAAGGAGGCTGGCATGGACAATCCTCCAGCGAGGCTCAAAAACCCACCAGCACCTTCCAGCCATTAGCTCCAGTTGGGAAGGCAGAGGCCCCATCTCAGTGTTCGAATGCGGTGGGCGGGCAGTGGTTCCTGGGGCGCGGGGCTCAGCGGGGAAGGCCACCAGGATCAGGCAGTGGTGTCCCCCGTGGAGGGAGGAGGGGGTGGGAGCACGCAGGCCCTGGAGACTCAGCTGTGAAGTTGTCAGCTGCTGGGAGGGTTGACAA
>SJYC01042934.1:0-22665 GCA_006408675.1 Madoqua kirkii
TCAGCGGATAGATGGATGGGTGGATGTCAGTGGATGAACGGGTGGGTGGGGTGGTGGACGGATGCCAGGTTCTTTATCCCCAAAGCAGGAGCACAGGGAGAAAGCCCTGTCGCCCCACAGTAACAGAAGCACTTTCCCCTGGGGCCTCAGGAACTTTACTTGTTGACTGGGGGTTTGATTTGTCTTGCCCTCTCCCTCACAGGATGGCTTTGAGGAGCAAATGACATAGAGCACATTTAAAAACCCCTTGGGAAAGCGTCTGAATTGCAAACAGAGTCCATGCACTGTTTCTCTTTATTGATTTTTCATTTATCTCGGCTGCACTGTGAGGCTTGTGGGGCCCTAGTTCCCTGATCAGGGGTTGAACCCACGCCCCCTGAGGTGGAAGGCAGGGCTTTAGCAACGGGACAGCCAGGTAATTTCCATGTACACTTATTACCGAGATTAAATAGAGTACATAGAAGTTAGTGAGAAATTTGGATTAGAGGGTATACTTCAAAATTTTTTACCTTATTCTTTTCAAGTATATGTAGTTACAGGGGCTGATTGCTAATAGTATATTTTCAAGTCTAAGTCCTACTGGGCCTACTACAATGAACAGGGAAAAAAATCTCATAATTAGCAGCCTTATTTGCATGCAAACAACAAATGTTCCCAAAGACCTTAACACTGCTTGCATTCATTCTTATTTTCAGGGATTAAATTGCTCACAAACCCCTTTCCCACTAGAAAGTCTAGAAGTGAACTTGAACCATTAAAGTCTAATTGCTCCAGATCCCACATTAAGGTAGCCTCAGCTGATATGTGTCCAGGTACAGAACATGAAAACACAGAAGGTGGCTGTTATCTGTGAAGTTCAGCAACCGTGATTTCCGGGTGTGATGCTGGAGAGACACTCTGACAGCCCCGTCAGTCTTGGGTGTGTGTTGTTTGGGACGAGCCCGACAGTGGCTCCGACCGGGGTGAGGACATGGCTTCGAGCTCCTGTCTTCCTGTCCCAGGGACAGCAGGGCGGGGGGCCATGCGTGGCGGGGCCCACGTCTCCACCTGAACACAGACATGCTCGTTCTTCTCTGTTGCTTGAGAACCTCTGTTCCATGAAAACCTCTGTCTCTTCCCTGGGATTCCTTTGTTCTTCTTCCAAGTAAAAAGCACATTTGGCAGCAAAAGCCGTTTTTCAGCCTCCGTTTGACGCTTTCCCTTCCGATTAAAATTATATGGGGCCCCAAGGCATATCTGGTGATCGCAAGTCCCTCTTGGCTAGACAGGCAGCCTTTACGTGAATAGCATTATTGTTATATGATATAAAACAGGGAAAATGGAAGATGGACTACTTCTCTGACTAAAATCTGGCCTACCAAAGAGGCTTTGAAAAATCAAGCATCAGAATATCTACTTTCAGCCAAGATGGCTAACAGGGACCAAATTTACCCTCCACTGACAAGAGTGAAAAAGGGAAAAAATATATGAAACGTATTGGCGTCAGCCATCAGGCAGCGAAGAACAGTGACCTTTGATGGGGGACCCTGTGATGGCCTAGCCCGTGGCCTGCAGGGGGCTTCCAGGCCGTGTGTGGGGAGGCGACCCCAGCAGAGGCTCGTGGGGTGAGGAGCTGGGGCTGGAGGGACCCCACCACAGCTGCTGGAAGAGTCGAGGCATCACCCCCAGGAGTGAGCTGTCCAGAGGCGGTGTTCAGAGACCCGCACGGCTGGGGCCTCATGCACACAAGCGCAGGAGGGAGTCCCCTCAGGTCTGGTGAAGAGCAGAGCCCTAAAGGATGACAGGGAGAAATAATCGGAGCCCACGCCAGGCTGATGCACGGTGTGTATACATCCCCATACTTTGCAGGACGCTAGGGAGTATCCTCAGAGGGCTTTGCTCTGAGAGTGGGAAAAATTAGACACAAACCATGTGTTGCTCTGGTTCCATCAAACATTTATAAGCTGGGGAGACCCAAAGGGATCAAATCTATCCAAGGGACTTAACTGCTCCCCAGAGCAAGCATTCATAAGAAACAGAACATGACCCATGCTCAGTGACGCAAAAATTCGTTGGATCTCTGACCCTGGAGAGAGCTGGTAGAAGATGTAACCCAGATGAGATAAAAATTGATCAATGAAAATCAACTAAACATTACACCCATCATGGAGTTATCAAACAAGGATATAAAAGCGGGTTTATAACTGTCTCCCACACACGCAGGGAGTCAGGGGGCAGAGTGACATGCCCAGAGAAAACTTGCCTTGAAAGCTCTAGCGTCGGGCAGAAGACACGCCGAGTCACAGCAATTAGATGCTCCGGAAGAGGACGAAGCGCAAAAACTATGGAACACGAAACAGGAAAAGTCTGCAGAAGTGAGTGCTGTGAACTGTGGGTGACTCTGTGCAGCCTTGGGTGTGTGATCAGACCTATGGCCGGAGGGGCAGAGACACGGAATAGGTTATAACTGAACTGCTCCACTTAGATGAGAACTGTGAATTCACAGATCCTGAAGCCCAGCTGACCCCAAGCACAGGAGACCCAACACGCATGTGAGGGCAGCGGTGTGGAGGCCCCAGCTCCTGCCTCCCACGTGGGGCTTAATCTTCCCCTAAACAGATGCTCATCAGTGCTTTTCCTCTGGGAAAAAAAGGAGGAATGGCTGCTGAGGACAAACGCCCTGGCTCTCAAGACGACCGTGAGTTGCAGCCTGGCAGCAGCATGGAGGTTGTGACGCTTTAAAACTTGTGGTCACAGCCTCCAATAGATGGCAGCTGCTAGAGACAGGAGGTTCTGCAGCGTGTGTGTGAATGTGAGTGTGGTGTGTCTATGTGGATATGAGCGTGTTTGAGTATGTCTGTGTGGCGCGTATGTGTGCGAGTGTGTGGGTATGTATATGTGAGTGTGAGTGAATGAGTGTGTATGTGCGTGTCTGGGTGTACGTGTGTCTGAGTATATTTGTGTGTGTGTCTGGGAGTGAGTGTGTGTATGAGTGAATGAATGCGTCTGGGTGTGTGTCCATATCTCTGTGGGAGTATAAGTGTGTGTGTGAGTGTATGTGTGTGTGTGTGTGTGACAGCGTGTGTGCAGCTCTGCTGGCAGGCTGGTGCACATCAGCAGGGAGGTCCGTCGTGCGAGACGCCTGCAACAGCTCGGTTCTTTCAGAAACAGGGTGCGGCGGTGTGGCCTCCGCAAGGCTCTCTTCTCGCTCTTGTCGTCTGTACGTGTGAAGTACAGACACGTGTGATCTGAGGCCTGGCTGGCACCACCTCAATGACTCAGACGTACAGCGAGGCCCCAGTTTGCTGGCAGGACCAGGGCGGGTTGACTCCACCCAGGATGCTGGAGGCAGACATGCAGGAGCTGCCTTCTGCTGGGGCGTAAACTAGCACTTAGTCATCTTAGCGCTAACTTAATTTTTTTGGCATAAAGAAGTATAAATACGATGTGCTTCACATATGTGATTCCAAATTAGTTAGTGACCCACAGTCTGTCTCAGGGATGGATAATCTAAAAATCGAGCAAGGGAAAGCAGTTCTTCAAAAAGTAAAACACATAATTGCCAATTTACCAGGAATTCCATTCCTAGGCGTTTCCCTGGAGAACTGAAAACAGGGATTGGAGCAAAAACTCATGTGAGTGTTCACAACAGTGTTACTCAGTCACCAAAAGGTGGGAACAGCCCAGATGTCTGTTGCCTGATGGACACATGGTGTGGTCTGTCCACAGAGTGGACGGTATTAGGCCGTAAGGAATGAACCTCTGATAAAGACCATTATGTGGATGAACTTGAAGTCACTGTGCCCCGTGAAAGAGGCCATGTTGTTCAAGTTGGTTTACAAGAAGCATCCAGAACACAGATTCACACAGCAGAATTATGGTGGTTGCCAGGGGCTGGAGGAGGGGGTGGGCAGTGGCTGCTCACGGGCGCAGGGTTTCCTTTGGGGTGAAGGAAGCTGAAGTAACTCAGCACTGCGAATGCACTAAATCCTGGTTGTGCGCTCGAAAGCAGCTCATCTCATCTTCTGTGGATTCCCTACATCTAGCCCTGTTTCCCTCAGCTTTATCCGCTCCTGTTTTCTCTCTCTCCTTTCCAAACAACCCAAATGCAGTTTATTTATAGCAATGTGGAACCTGTTTCTGAAGGAATATGTAATGAGAGGGGTGCGGAGACCCCTCCTTGTAGTGGAGTCAGCCAGGGTCCTGCACCCTAGCAGGGTCCTGCACCCTGGCCACTGGCAGAAGCAGCTGCCCCAAGGGCACTCCTTGAAACTGGGGGGGGCCCACATGTCCCGGGGTGGGGTGGGTGGTCTGTGTGACAGGGTGGAGGCTGCAGGGATCAGGGGATACGTTCGGACAGAGAGGGGTCTCCCACGGCGACTTCTGCTCGGGTTGCACTGGCTACAAGGAGAAACTGAATGTCTATCAGGTTTTTTCACATCTCAGGCTGGAGCAAGGCTGGAGCTGTGGGGAGCCTGAGGGGAGGAGGGGGAAGTCCCCATTAGGCTGCCCACCGTGTCCCATCAGTGGCTCCCGGGCTGCACCTGCCCAGGTTCCTGAAGGTCCAAGGTCACCCAAGGACAGTGAGGGAGCATCTGGGAGGTGACCTGGCCCCCAGGTCTACAGCCTGAGCAAAGCACGGTAGCTGCCTGCCGGAAACAAGTGGTGGGATGCTTTCCCTCTTCAGAAGCAACAGGAAAGGAGTGAAAACTGAGTACACAGGCATTTGCAGAGGCCCAGCCTCCTTTGAGGGATCCCCTGGTGGCTCAGATGGTAAAGAATCCACCTGCACTGTGGGAGACCCGGGTTCGATCCTTGGATGGGGAAGATCCCCTGGAGAAGGAAATGACTACCCATTCAAGTATTCTTGCCTGGAGAATCCCATGGACAGAGGAGCCTGGGGGGCTACAGTTCACAGGGTTGGAGAGCCTGACATGACTGAGCAACTTCACTTTCACTTTTTCAGCCTCTTTTGCAGAAACCATTGTTATGAAGGTTTTCATTTCTGGAATATAGAACGGCATTGTTGGAAGTGGGGGTGGGCTTACAGAGACTCACTTTGAAACTAACAGTCTCCAGTGCATCCTTCAGAGACGCGGATGTGAGCTGTGACCTCCTGTGTGCCCTGTGGCCTCTGGGATGTGCTTTGGGACCCAGCTTTCCAGCTGAGTCCTGGGCTCAAGGCCACCTCGTGCTGACCGCCAGCCGAGTGCCACCTCCCACGATCCTCCCCCACCTCAGCCTACCCATGCATCTTCCATTCCCTTAGCTCCTGTGGACATTACCATTGGGCTCCCTTCAGATGAACACAGCAACTGAGTGGGATGGACTCTTGCTAACTGCATTGATGAGATTTTTCTAGGATTTTAGAAGATCCCCTGGAAACAGGAATGGCTACCCACTCCAGTATTCTTGCCTGGAGAATTCCATGGACAGAGGAGCCTGGTGGGCTACAGTCCATGGGGTCGCAGAGCTGGACACGACTGAGTGACTAACACACACGCACACTGCAAACTGTAAACCTTCTGGCCAAAGAAACGGGAATTTCTGAGTTTGAAAGACCTGAATGCAAAACAGTATTTCCGCAGTTCAGTGCACTGAGCCCTGGGGTGCCCCCTGGAAGCTCCCGGTGTCACCCTTGTCTTAGAACAACTTGCTGACAGTCCCCACTCAAGCCCGAAGTAGGGGATGTGTGTGGGGGAGGGGAGGAGACAGCCAAGCCAGGCAGCCACGGGCCTCGTCGTGAAGGTGATGGCAGTCACGTGTGAGTGTGGGAGGCCTCACCCGGCTTTGCCTCCGGACAGAAATGTTGGCAGAAGTGGAGATCCTCTCCACGGGACCTGGAGAAGCATTTCTGACATGCCATCTAAGCGCTGGGGAGGCACTCACATCCACGCCTCCCAGAGTGGCCTTCCTGACGTGTAAGGAGGTGAGAAAACACCTCACACGGGCAGCTGGATGATGGGAAGTCCTTCTACAAACACAAGCACACGGGCCTACAGCAGAAAACACGCTTAAGAACAAAGAGGATTTTTCCATGCATGGAATGAACCACAGTCTGACTAAGATGGTCCAGCAAAAAAAAAAAAAAAGAAAAATATTGCTTTATTGGATCTATTTTCTACCCACAAAGAGAGCTAGCACAGTATCAAACGTCTCCTTTCTGTAGGACGGTCTCCCGAGAAACGTCTCATGCAATTCCTAGGAGGCTAAATGCAGGAAGGGGCTCCAGGCGGGATGAGGGGTGCGGGGTAGTTGGGGGAGGGTGCTATGTACAGGAAGCCATATACCGTCAGCTCTTCACAGTAATGTGCAAATGTCACAAATATGGCTTTCAGGATTTCGCTTCTGTGACTTAAAAAACAAGTAAGACATAGTTGTACAGAACAACATTTTAAAAATAATTATTTCCGTGGGAGAACGTCTTCCCCACGGGAAATGCTTGTTTGGGGACAGGATGCGTCACCTCCCCCGAGGGTGCAATTCGGCCACGTTCCAGCAGGGGGCGTGAGTTCCTAAGGCACAGTTATCAGGTTAAAGGTGTTTTCATTAAACCATGCTTTTTGGTTATGTGAAACAACAGGTCACGGCTAGCAATAAAGCGCAATAAGCTGTTATGGGTACAAAATGCAGTAGTAAAGCTCACACTAACCTATGTTAACAGTAACTAGTCTGGAAACACTACAGTCACCACATGGTAAAACGCTGTTTTTGGTAATGGTTTCCTCAGATGAAGCAGTTACAAGGCTTCTGTGAAAGAATGATCTGACAGCGGAACAAGTACATACACTCCTCCTGCAACACTCTTTACAGCTCCTCTCCAGTTCTGCCGTCTGGTAACAGTCGGTATCATGGATGCACCTCTCCTGGTTCTAAAGTGCTTGGTTAACTGCAGGAGACCCGAGACGCAGACCTCCCGGGGTCGAGGGGCGCCCCCATGGATTTTGAGCCTCGGGTGTATTTTCCAAAACGGATACTGGTTACTGCTGACGCAGACGCCCTTGCCGGGTGGAGACTGAACGTCGCCACGTCGGTTATGTTCACCATAAATATACGTCTATGTATGCACACACATGCAAATGCGAGACCTATCCCAAGACAGAGATTTCTCTTTCTGCCCAGCAACCTATCTTGTGCTATTCCACTTACCTGCGCTATGTTTGAAGCCAGATTAAAAACAAAATCCTAACATGCTACAATGAGCAACCCTGTGGTCTGCGTAACGCAAGGGAGGGAAGGCAGGCATGAGATCGGAGATGACACTCGGAGCAGTTCTGAAACACGCCGAGTAAGGCAACAGCATTGTACATTACAGCCCAGGAGGAGGTGAGAAAGTGGGAAGCACGGCAGGGCTTCCTCACGATGCCCAGTCCCCCAGTACTCTTTTAATTTACACAAAGGGTAAAGCCTCGTGATGAAACGTCCTAGAGCTTCTGCTCCTACAGACACACTCCTGGTAGCCACGTCAGCGCTTGATGCCACAGTGCCCAGCCGCTGTGGCCGGCTGAAATAAGGCACTTCCACTGAAAAATCCAGGGTGCGAGCAGGGCACGGCTCGGGGTCAGGCCGCGGCTCGGGGTCAGGCCGCCATGTCGGGTTGAGGCCACGAGGGCAGCGTCACGAGTTCTGTCTTCCGTGCTCCCCCCACCCACCCACTTTCGTTTCCTTCTTGAGGTGACTTTCCTTCAGAAGAGGGATCGGTCCTTCCTTCCTTGGGCTACTTCTTTGCACAAGTGACCTGAGCCTTCACTGCGGGGGAAGCTCCCAGTGGCGCCAGGTAGGGATTCAGTTTGTTGACTCAGAGTCATCGCCGTGGAACAGACAAACAGCACGCAGCATCTGAGAGTCCACGCTGCCAACTACGAGTGGATGTTGGTGCTGGAGAGGTCATTCCGGATTATCTCATTTACTGTAAGAAAACAAAAGTAGAGACGGCGTCAGAGAGACAGGACGCCACACACAAGTCCACATTAACTTGTGCAACTGACTGAAATCTCGTCAGTCAGTCATGTTCAGCCTGTGAAAAGCTGTCCCCTGAGAATGAGTCCTGAGCCGGCAGGACATGGCTGCCCCAGACCCGGGGCTGTGACCGCAGGGCCAGTGCTTGGGCCGAGACCAGGGGCCTGCGTCAGGTTCTGACGGCTGACCCGGGGCAGGGAGCCGTCTGTGCTCATACAGGTTTGCAAATGCAATAGATAAACCACGGCAGTGGGAGCGCCGCCTTAAGTCCACGAACCATGGGCCCCTCGCAGCGGCCTCGCGGTCAGTCGGCTCAGGGCAGTTCGGGAGGAGGGCTAACTGCCCAGCCTGAGCCTCCCTTTGTTCGGGGCTCTTCCGTCACCTCTGTTCCCTTGTCCGTGTCCACCATCGGCCTGTGATTTTTGGCAGCCAGGGAGGAAGTGAGCGGAGCTGGCAGAGGCCTCAGGAGGGACGGGCAACCTCCCTCCGTCCGCCCCCACCCCCGACGGCACAGATGGGAAATGTCACCAGGAGGCTGTCGGCCCCGCTCGCAGGGCTCAGAGGTGGGGACGTGCTCGCGTCACGGAACTGCCTGGGCTCCCCTCTGCCGCCAGATAAACCGTGTGTTTCTGCCCAGGCCCCGGCAGGCCGAGGGCGGCTTCCCGGAGCAATCAGTGGGGCGCGTTTCCGAGCCCACTCCCTTCCCTAAACTGCTTTTCAACACCCCCCTACCCGCCAAGTATTTTTAAGAATAACAATAATAAAGCACAGTGGGGAACCAGGAATTGTGTCACAGGAACCGACAACAGAACTTGCTGGCCCTGTGGACCCCGGAGCCGGGCTCCTCCCGAGGAGGGGCACGTTGGGGGTGGGGGTGCCAGGCAGTGGCCCACAGGGACACGCCCAGACTGACACGGCTGTCCGACAGGCAGTCACATGTCCTCTGCCGATCGCCCTGGCCAGGTGCGGGAAACGCTGGACACGCGGCAGCTGCCTCCACGACCCTCGGCCAGTGCACCCTTGGCGGGTGAGGCCACATGCCCCTGCCTTGGCTCACGGGTCTCCAAGGGCCCGGGGCAGGGAGGGCGTGGGGGATACGGTCCCCCACGGCCAGCAGCTCCTCTATTTCCTTCAGGATCGGCCTCTGTGCTCCTAAGTCTACTAAGGCTAGTCCACCTCTCCCGAGTGCTGCCCTGCAAGGTCATTCTGACAAAAGAGAGCCACAGGGACCGAGTCTCTCTGACGTTTGGTCAGGGTCAGGACGGGCCTCAACTGCACGCAGGGTGTCTCTGCCCCAGGGCAACGCGGAACATATGAGAGAGAGAGAGAGAGAGAGAGAGAGAGAGAGAGAGAGAGAGAGCATACAGAGAGCTTACGTGGGGAGTGGAGTGGGGCGCGGATGCGGGGGCGTGGACACGGGAGAGAGCCTACGTGCAGTGGTAGGTGGTGGGGTGGAGGTGGGCGCCGACGTGGTAGAGCGCGCAAGTGCAGAGGCTAGCGGGCGCCCCGTGGCGGCACAAGCACGGAAGAGCCGTTCACACTGTCCTCCTTGGCCACCGGACGGCTTATGGGGTGCTTTCCTGACTGTCACCTCATTTTGTCCTAAAGCAGCCCAAGGCCAGGGGCCTGCTGGGGCTGCCTAATCTTTTCCAGAAAAGAAGCAGGTTTGGGGCCACGCAGGTCAGGGTCTCTCCCACTGGGTGACAGCTACTACTGAAAAGGGTAACGGAGGCAGTGGGGCCAGCTCCATCCCAGAACAGAAATCAGCTGTCATGCCTCAAGACAAAGATTCACAGTGGGAACAGTGGTCAACCCCACCTAAAGGGGGTTGGGAGTGGAGGTCAGTCACACCACCCAGAGTCCGGCTCTGCCTTCTCAGTTTTAGGAAAATGGAAATCTCAGAGCAGTCTAGTAAGATCAGGAATAGATAGATGGCCGAAAAGTACCTGATGGGCAATAATGACTGGAACTGGGAGGGAGAGCTGAGAGGTAATATTGTTGTTGTTCAGCTGCTAAGTCGTGTCCGACTCTTTGCAAACCATGGACTGCAGCATGCCAGGCTTCCCTGTCTTCACCAACTCCTGGAGCTTGCTCAGACTCATGCCCATCCAGTCGCTGATGCCATCCAACCCTCTCATCCTCCGCGTCCCCTTCTCCTCCTGCCTTCAATCTTTCCCAGCATCAAGGTTTTCTCCAATGAGTTGGCTCTTTGCATCAGGTGGCCAAAGTATTGGAGCTTCAGCTTCAGCATTAGTCCTTCCAATGAATATTCAGGGTTGATTTCTTATAGGATTGCCTGGTTTGATTTCCTTGCTGTCCAAAGACTCTTAAGTCTTCTCTACCACCACAGTTCAAAAGCATCAATTCTTTGGTACTCAGCTGTCTTTATGATCCAATCTCACGTTAGTACATGATTATTGGAAAAACCATAGCTTTGACTATATGGACTTTTGTCTGAAAAGTGATGTCTCTGCTTTCTAATGTTGTCTAGGTTTATCAAAGCTTTTCTTCCAGGGAGTAAGCATCTATTACTTTCATGTGTTCAGTCACTGTCCACAGTGATTTTGGAGCCCAAGAAAACCTGTCACTGTTTCCATTTTTTCCCCATCTGAGGGTAAAAGTGAGGGGGTTGGAAGGGAGCTCTTGAGGGTTAGAAAGGCAGCCAGCGGAGTAGCTGAGAATCTTTACTCAGGGTTAGAGAGACCACAGGAAAAATAACATCTGTTTGACAAGATAAAAGGGGAAGAAACCTAAGCGGTGGGCTTCCCCTTTTGCCTACTGGGGCACCTGAATCTTTAAGGGGGCACCCGTGGTGGGGGTGGGGGTGTAATGAAGAGGCATACCCTGGACATTCTGGGCCCAGAGAGGACGCCAGTGCAGGGCTCTGCTAAGCGAGGCTGGTCCCACGGGTAGCCCCCAGGAGAGGCTCAGGGGCCGGCGTGGGAGCAGAGCTCTTGTCCATTGCTATCGGCTGGGGCCTCTGATGAGCTTCCTGTCGACAAGTCATTGGCTGGACCCAGCGCTGCCCACGACTGGCAAGGGCAGGCTGGGGTCACAGTGGGTTACTCCTCTTAGGAACAGACCCAAGAACCACTCCCCACCCCCACACACCCTCCTGCATCTTCCCTAGCACTGTGGCCTCAGCCAGGAAGCTGTCCAACGTAAAGGTGGAAGACCAGCAGCCCCAGGTGGATGGCGCTCCCCACAAGGGTCCCCGGGGCTGAGGGTGGGTGCTCAGATCTCACTCCTTCCACAGACACAGTCTGGGTAGGAGCCCTGCACGGAAGCCATGATGGCCCCATTTCATAGCTGGATAAAGAAAGACCAGGCCAGGGGAGGGCCGAGGTAGAGAGGCCCTGACGGAGGGCGGGAAGCGGACCACAGGGTCCTGGTCCCGGTCCTCCCGGCCACGACTTCCCATCTTCCCTCCGTGAGGTCATGGGTCCACGCCCGCACCGGGCTGGGCCCCCGGCTCTGTGTGGGTTATTTCGGGGGTGGCCTTCTCTCTTTGATATGGTTGTGCCGAAGACACCCACGGTTTCCCACAATGTCTTCTCTCTACTGATAATTTCCATCTTCTTATTCAGCTTTTCCACCGACACAGAGGTTTTTTTTTTTTTACAGAAGTATTTTGAACTGCAGGTAACATGTGACCCTCCCGGATCGTGAGGGACCTGAAAGAGGAACCTTTGCTGTGTTTCACGTCAGATTGTCCCTGCAACAGGATGTGGTGAGCTGTTATACCACAATTTAATAAGAAAGGTTTTTTCCCTTATATTTAATTTTTCTCTAAAATGCTCCTGAGGTGGAAACAATTGTTTTTTTTCTAAAACTTAATGTGGCCGTTTGAATTGTTGTTTTAATCTGGGATATAGATGCAGGATGTGTATATCTGATGCCCACACACAAATCCACCTCTCTATAAAATATGGGATTGAGTGAAAAGGAAGTTAGCATTTTTTTTTTAAATACCAAAACTAACATGTACAAAGCACAGGCATAGTTTTCACCTGTACTTGACTGACATTGGTAAATGTTAACTATATCCTTCCTGAAACCATAGAAAGATGTCTCTGATATTCATAAGTGAGTGCATTCACTAATAAGGTGAAAAGTCCTTTTAAAGTAAACTATTTGGCTTTCTTTTGACACTGCTTTGAGAGTAGCTGGCATCAGAGCCTCTTGTTGTGCTGAAACACCGTGGCTCATCCCTGCGGTTTCCCCCGTGGGCTCTGTGTGACTATCTTGAGAACAGAGCAAACCTAAAAGAATCGCGAGTCTGAGTAGTTTTTTACATATTTCTCTCCTTTCAACGTCTGACCTTTAAGTAAATGTTCCCACGTTTCTGAATTCTTGGTTTCTGAATGCAACTACAGATCTCAAGACAGATCATAGGGAGCGAACAAACTATTTACCCAATTCCTACGGCTAGTTGCTAAGCCTTGCATGTGTATTATTCTTGATCCTGCAGCAATCCTACGGAGATAAAGGTTGGGACGCTCAGCCATCCCAGCCCTTGAGAGAAGCGAGAAGCTGAGACCCTGACCTGGTGACCTCAGCCTGAGGCCGCCCCTCCCCACCTGCACACACTAGGGTCTGGAAGCTTCGAGACTGCTCCCTCAGGCTCCACGGGGCCGTGTGACCTGCTCTTTCTCAGTATTGACTATGAAAGGCCGGGGAGATGCACACAGGGGCAGGGACCCTGGCAGCCAGACAAGAGAAGCCCTGCTTGCCCGCCCTCCTGCAGGGTCAGCCCCCGCCAGGCCCTCTCTGCCCCTGACCCTCACTGTCCTCACCCGCGAGGTGCTCAGAACACAGAGGCCAGGGAGGCTGAGGCCACAGTCTCTTGTCTCCTTTTCTGCGGCATGTTTTCAAAACAAAAAATCCACACCCACCCACCACCACACATACACACACAGTGCACTGTTTGAGCCAGAAAGACTTTGTCTTTCGTTTTTTCCTGTATTGCTTTTCTGTGCTTTAAAAACTTTTTTTTTTTTAAGGTAGAGACATTGCAGGCGACCAAGAAATCCACAGGGTCTGTGTGGTGACCATTTCCCCTGACCTGGAGGAGCCGCACGTGGGCAGTCAGCCCCGGCTCCCACACTGCGGGCAGCTGAGCCTGGGGCCTTCAAAGGGGCGCCGTGGGTGCAGGTCCAATGCCAGGAGGGGCCCGCCAGCGTGGCCTCAGAAACAGCACCACGCCCCTGCAGCAGTGCCTGCACACGGCGCCAGCCGGCGGGGGCTCTGAGAGCTGCTCCCAGCCTGACAGGCTTCTCGCAGCTCCAGCAGCTCTACCCAGTTTTCAGGTCTGACATCCAAGTGGCAGCTGCCCACCGTCACACGTCCCTCCTGCCTATGGTCACCTCTCACTCGCACCGCCCCGAGGTGGCTCCTCATCGCCAGTGTCCACACCGTATCTGTCCGAGACTTTATCACCCAGTGCCCCACTTCCTACCCTAAGTGAAGACGCGATATGTGTGCTTCTGGGTTTGACTCTTAAATATCAGGACTTTGAACACGGTGATAGTAGTATCACTTTGCTCTGAGAGAGGAAAGAATGAGTATGATGGAAAACCCACGGTCCTGACACCAGCAGGTTCCTGAGACCCCGGGAGATACAGGACGACACGTGGTCAGAGTCAGAACACACACCGCGGTGGGGCCAGGGCCGCAGAGGCCGCGGGGCGTTGGCACCTGGCCCCCAGCTTCCCGAGGGGGCAGCCTGCCCCTGGGGCCCGAAGGCGAAGACGCGGGCGTGCCTGAGGCTCTTTCCGCCCTGTGAATCGCCGACCCCTCAGTCTGGTTAGATGGAGAAACAGACCCCTCCTGGACTCCAGTTCTGTGTGCGGAGGAAAGGCAAGGCGTGGCGCGCCGTCTCCCAGCCCCCGGGGTGGTTACTGTGCAGATGGCCGTGGACGGGACCAGGGGCGCAGGGGGCGCACCGGTCGCCTCACCGCGCGGGCCGGCTCACGGCACCCTGTGCCGGGAGGCTGGCGGCAGGCCAGCCCCGGGGTCTGGTCTGTGTCTGCGCAGCGGGTTGGCGGCTCAGGAGGCCCCATCAGCCTCACCCCCGGCCTCCACAGAGGGAGCAGAGCTGCTCCAGCGCCTCCGGGGAACTTAGTTACCAACTGCCAGCCAGTGAGAGGGAACCGGCCGCTGTGTGAGGGGCGGCCGCCCTGCTCTAAAGCCACGAGGCACAAAGCGGGCCGCGGGACCGGCCCCTGCGCTCTCAGTTGCCACATTCCTGACGTCCCGCGTGGATCCCTGTCCTGTCAGAGCCGTGCCCGTGTAGGTCTCAGGTTAACGAGGAATCGCCACTTCCTGAGTGGGTCACGGACACCAGCACTGTCGTGGCCTCTCGCTGGACGTGGCCTGTCCGCGCGGGCGACGGGCTCTGCCCTCCCGCTGCAGGGGCCCCGGCGGGCGCGGGGTGGGAAGGGCCAGGAGAAGCAGGTGTCAGAAGCTTCCGGCTGTCTTCACACAGCTGTCACCCTGGTTTCTCAGGCCTGGGTTTGGGCTCAGAGAGTAAGAATCTAGCTCAGCAACGTTAACCCCACCACACAGTTTACTCCTTGCCTTCACATCAAGTTAACTTACTCAGAGAAGGACCATACCTTACAAGTACTACTTTTGCGTCAATTAAAAAAAAAACGTATTTGTTGATATAATGCCTAATTACCTGCCTGTGTGTGTTGGGGCGTTGGCACCTGGCCCCCAGCTTCCCGAGGGGGCAGCCTGCCCCTGGGGCCCGAAGGCGAAGACGCGGGCGTGCCTGAGGCTCTTTCCGCCCTGTGAATCGCCGACCCCTCAGTCTGGTTAGATGGAGAAACAGACCCCTCCTGGACTCCAGTTCTGTGTGCGGAGGAAAGGCAAGGCGTGGCGCGCCGTCTCCCAGCCCCCGGGGTGGTTACTGTGCAGATGGCCGTGGACGGGACCAGGGGCGCAGGGGGCGCACCGGTCGCCTCACCGCGCGGGCCGGCTCACGGCACCCTGTGCCGGGAGGCTGGCGGCAGGCCAGCCCCGGGGTCTGGTCTGTGTCTGCGCAGCGGGTTGGCGGCTCAGGAGGCCCCATCAGCCTCACCCCCGGCCTCCACAGAGGGAGCAGAGCTGCTCCAGCGCCTCCGGGGAACTTAGTTACCAACTGCCAGCCAGTGAGAGGGAACCGGCCGCTGTGTGAGGGGCGGCCGCCCTGCTCTAAAGCCACGAGGCACAAAGCGGGCCGCGGGACCGGCCCCTGCGCTCTCAGTTGCCACATTCCTGACGTCCCGCGTGGATCCCTGTCCTGTCAGAGCCGTGCCCGTGTAGGTCTCAGGTTAACGAGGACATCGCCACTTCCTGAGTGGGTCACGGACACCAGCACTGTCGTGGCCTCTCGCTGGACGTGGCCTGTCCGCGCGGGCGGCGGGCTCTGCCCTCCCGCTGCAGGGGCCCCGGCGGGCGCGGGGTGGGAAGGGCCAGGAGAAGCAGGTGTCAGAAGCTTCCGGCTGTCTTCACACAGCTGTCACCCTGGTTTCTCAGGCCTGGGTTTGGGCTCAGAGAGTAAGAATCTAGCTCAGCAACGTTAACCCCACCACACAGTTTACTCCTTGCCTTCACATCAAGTTAACTTACTCAGAGAAGGACCATACCTTACAAGTACTACTTTTGCGTCAATTAAAAAAAAAACGTATTTGTTGATATAATGCCTAATTACCTGCCTGTGTGTGTGTTAGTCACTTAGTCGTGTCCGACTCTTTGTGACCCCATGGACTATAGCGGGCCAGACCCCTCCGTCCATGGGATTCTCCAGGCAAGAATACTGGAGTGGATTGCCATTTCCTTCTCCAAATTACATACCTAACTACATACAATACACTTTAAAACATCTCTTTTTTGATAGTTACATTAGTTCCAATAAGGAATCAAACTATACTATGGATTTTTAAAAACTAACAGTATTTATCTACTGCTACTTAGTAAACTAGTCAGCCCAGCAGGGACACTGTTATCTTTTCCGTTTCTGGTTTTACAACATGCTGTGATGTTGCTTTTGTAATGAAGAGAACTGGTTCTTCAGAGCATCATTGTCCTTTAGACAAGAGCAATATAACAAACAAAGAAGGTCTCGGTGACTTCTCCAAGGGTTCCCACAGAATTCTGCCCCCATCCCAGCTCGAACACACCAGCCCATAAGTTCCCGTGACTTTCCATCAAAGCTCATGATCAAATTAAATATGGCACATAAATAAATATATGGCACAAGAGCAACTATTACCTCTTCACTCCATCTTCCTCCAAGGGGCAGGAAAACGCACATCCTTCTAGAGGACAAGTCATCAAAAAGCATTCTTATTTTTAAGAGAAAACCAAAATAGCTTTCTGAAGAGCAAAACAAAACAGGAAGGATATTCTTTCCCATTCCTATAACTAAAAGATAATTTAAAAAAGTATTTGCTAACTTTCCCAGAAAATGCACCTTTGGCTAAAGTTAGTATGTAACCTAAGAGGATGATAATTTAGGTGGACGGAAGCAGAAACGTCTCAGCCAAATCTATTTTAAGGAACTAACTTCTAGGAAGTCTCTGGATCATGTTTGCTGTGCTTGCCTGCAGACCTAGTGATTCTTGGGTAAGGAAGCCCTTTCTGGTGGCTGTGCATCCTCGCAGACGTAAGGACGCTCACTGCTGTGACTCCGTCACCGATGGGATGGATGTGTCCCCGTCTGCACTGGACATACGCAGGCACACTCGGCTGTCATTAAGGGCATTTCTGTGGACTGGAGCTAAGCCGTGATTCAACAGGGTTAAGGCCACAGTTCAGAGAGCAGAGGCACCAGGGGAGTGCGTGCCCTGTGCAGGAAGTGTGAGGTGTGGCTGCGTGTGGGTGTCAGTTTCCTGAGAGGGGGCGACCTCGTGGCAAGTCCACCTCCCTCACAGGTGGGCACCGGTCAGTCTCCCAGGTCCAGGGGCCTCCGTGTCCAGCGTGACCGTGTCTGGTCCACCCGTAGCCCCTGTCCCTCCCTGAGGAGGTGCCACTCTGCAAGACTCCAGGCTGAAAATGGTGATTTTGCCACGTGCGCATCACAACTGTCGTAATTCTGAAAATGCAGAGTTGCAACAGCACTAAAATCATTCTTCACTTTTTCTTTTTTTCCAGAGATGCTTTGTGAGGCAGTGGAAAATAAAACAGTTTCTCAAGTTTCATTAAAAAGTAAGTTCTCGTGTTACCTCGGGTGTCCTGGACCTATTTCAGCCTTCACTTATTTTTATCTTTTTAATCATAATAAGCCACTGCCACGGGGCCTGCTATTTTTGGAAGGAGAGAATGGGACAGTGGAGGGGCTGGATGACAACAGTCACGGTTTTAATAAAACATGACCCTCCCAGCTGGATGTGGGTTGGCCCTGACAGGCACCTCTGTTATGCGGGGCTGCCAGCCATTAAAACAGAATAATCGTCCTGCCTCCGTGGCCGCTTCCTCATTTAGCCTGAATACTCCAAATAATGCAAACGGCCCGTGTGGAAACTGCAGCGTCCGTGGGGAGTGGGGGCCATGTGACCGGCGGGGGGGGGGGTCCCTGCTCGCCCCGGCCTCCTGCTGGTGTGTGCGGTGGACGCCTTCCATGTGACCCGGGCCATTATTCCACCCGTGCCAAGCTCGCTCTGCATTGCTCACTGGGGTCATTAAACCACCGACAAGCACTTTTCCAGGGCCTGCTCTGTGCCGCCGGGGGACACATTGCCCCAGTGATGAAGTTCCTATTCTGACAATTAACAGAGTTGGAAAAATAAAAAAAATTAACAGACTCGTTTAATTAAAAAGTAAAATTGAATAAACGCGCCTGGACAAGGAGCCGCTGTGGGTTTGGCAGGCGTGCCCTGTCCCTGGCTTCGGGAGCTCGCGCCCCCTCCCCGGCTGCAGGCACCCCTGGACCCACGGCAGCCAGCATGGGGCCGGTCCTTCTCTGTGGGGCAGGGGGGGTGGTCAGTGAGGTCAGAGGTGCCCGCTCTGAGTCTGGGGCTCTCGGGACCGCCCGGGTTCGCACCAAGTCTGGGACGATCCATGACCTCCCAGCCGGCGCCAGTTTTGGTCAGAAGACGCTGCCCATGAAGGAAGCTTGGGGGACCTGGGTTCGCAGGAAGAGAAACCCCGTCTCAAAGCTAACCATGACCTTGAACCAAGCCGTCAGCCCCCCGAGAAGTAGGCCTGTCAGGTGTGACTGCATCTGCACACGGCCAAGGAGAGGACGACGGCGTCCGACGGCAACACGGGGCAGGGAGTGGCTGCTGCTCTCCCCTCCCTCACAGCGGGGAGCCTGCTGAGGGCCCAGGGACCCGCCTCCGGCTCCTTCTGTCCAAGTCATGATCAAGCACCAGGGTCAGAGGGAAGCCGGGACAGGCAGATGCAGCATCTGCCACCCCGTGACGACCAGCGACACGAGGGCCTGCTCCCTGCCGGGCCATCACCCCACCACCCTGCTCAGACAGGCCGCCTGCCCCGCCCGGCCCAGGCCCGGGCTCCTGCCACCCGGGGGCGCTGTGCCGCCTAAGCTTAGAGGGGCTGACCCCGAGCCCCACCCAGGCCCACCCGGGGGCGCTGTGCCGCCTGAGCCCAGAGGGGCTGACCCCGAGCCCCACCCAGGCCCACCAAACACTCTAACAAGATCCCAGGGACCGGACATGCTAGCAGACCCTAGGGACTCAGTTCACACCCACAAACGTCCAGGGAGCCCTGGGCTGGCCAGGGGGCAGGAAGGGGGGCAGACAGGAAACCTTTTGGGTGCCACGGAAGAGAAGTCTCTAGAGCTGCTGTGCTGAAGTCCACGCCCATGTCCCTGTGGACAGAAAAGCACGCTTTCCTCACCTTCAGAATATTCTGAACTATTGTTCAAATCTCTGAGAAGAGGTTTTTGTGCCGCAGGCCCTGGGCAGTCCGTGGACAGACAGCTAAGAACTTCTGGCTACTCACTGTGGGGCGAGGCTGGCAGCAGGGGCCCAGCATGGACCTCTCAACTGCTCACAGGGCAATGCCCCTAGTTCAGTGTCAACTAACGGTCTTGGAGCCCCAAGCCCCCTACGCTGGGCATGGAGGGGTGGATGTCCTTGTCTCCGAGGGCGAAGCCACAGCCACTACATGGCAGCAGGCCCAACCTCCCGGCTCCAGAGTCCCTTCAGAATCTCACCAGCCCCAGGCAGGTCCTGAATACCACAGCCGTCACGTCTGCCCGTGTCCCCACCCTGGCTCAGGCCCAGCTCGCACAGGGTGACCGGACACTCAGTCCCGCAGACAGCCTCACCCACTAACCCCGGACCTCCTTGCAGCACTGAGCCCACCTGGAGGGTCAACTGTACCTCAGTGCTGACAAAACCCACCAACAGCAGAACCTGTTTGTTCATTCCATAAAGATCAGATCCATAAAGATTTGAACCAAAAAAAATACACCAAAGAAGGCATGAAGAGAAAAGTGCCACACCAACTTGGTAATCGATGCTTAAACTCCTAATTTGGAAAACATTGGAAAGAGAGCAAAGCAGGGAGGCAGAAAATTCAGGCAAATGAGACAGGTCCCATAATCTTCAGGACATATTGACCCTGGAGTAGGAAAAAGGCAAAAACCAAGATTGAGTTTTTGTATTGATTATCCAATTATTAATCTTTATAGAAGCTATTCCAACACCGTACATTATGAGTAATTCATCAAAGTATATAGGTGCCATAGAAGTTGCCTTCAGTATAAAGGGCCATTAAGTTTCTTGTAATTGCACATTACTGGAGCTTTCCTCGCTCTAAATCAAATCAACAGGACCGGCACACACCACTCTAATTGACTCTGTAATGAGGCCATGCCCCTGGTGGCCCCGAAAACGAGCAGCCTTGCCGCCGGACCCCGGCCCCACGAACTCCATCTCAGGTCTCAGGTCGCAGCCTGCGGAGGGGCGTGGCTGGGTCCCACACCCCTTGGGGAAGCAGGCAGAGGATCCCCTGTGTTTCCTTCCAGCACCTGGATAGGTCGCCCAGACTGAGGACTGGCAGCTCGGGGGGCCAGGGACCCTCCCTGCGGAGCGTCTCACAGGCTGGCTTTTGGAGGAGGTTCTATCACTTGACCTTGCCTGCATTTGACAGACGTGGAACCAAGGCTGGAAGTGTGTCCCCCGTGCTGATGACGCTGCACTTCCTACGTGACCCAGAGATGCCACTTGAGCAGAGAAGTAACAGCTCCTGAGGCTTTGCTCCATCTCTGCTTCTCCTGAAACGGCCTCTAAGTGCCCCAAAGGGGCACTAAACCTGGATTCACCGGCCTCTGTGACTCACGGGCAGCTGCTAAGGGGCCATCTAGAGTGCGGCTCTGTCTCCAAGAATTGTCATTTATATTTTAAACACTGTTTAACCTGCTCTCCCTGACTGCACTCTAACTTCCCTGGGGTGAGGCGTCTGATCCAATGAGGCATATGATCTGGTCACGCCCCTTGACTACCCTGCGATGCCCAAGCAGAGCCAGCAATCTGCAGACACAGGTTGATTTCTGTCCTCTTTGAAAGTTGGATTACTCTCTTTCAGGAGCCTCACCAAGGCTGAGTCGGGGCCGCGCAAGCCTCAGAGCTCTTGTTCTCCAGCTGTGAAGTCATGCGCACAGTAACTTCACAGCATCTTCCTTCTGTGGGGCAGAGCTTGGAAACTTAGCATGAATTCCTTCTCTGTTTATCTAAATTAGATTTCTTTTTTTTTTTTCAGAAGAATACTTTTAAACATTAATTAATTAACTTTTGGCCACACTGGGTCTTTGTTGCTGCAGGCAGGCTTCCTCTGGTCACAGAGATGGGGGCTACTCTTCGCTGCGGTGCCTGCGCTGCGGTGCACTCTAACCGTGGTGGCATCTCATCTCGGAGCACGAGCCCTAGGCGCGTGGGCTCCAGCAGTCGTGGTGAGCGTGCTGCAGCTGCCGGAGACTTGTGAAACGTTCCTGGCTCAGGCGTCCAACCTGTGCCCCTGCATTGGCAGGCAGATTCTTAATCCACTCTACCACCAGCGAGGTTCTATCTAAATCTGATTTCTGAAGAAGCTTTGATACAGCTCTTCAAAAACAAACAAAAAAAAACAAAACCAAAGAACCAGCATGTGGAGAACAAGCTAGATAGGATATTTATTTGTTCACAGTGTCAGCTCAGACTGAAGATGACTGAGGTCTTCCAGTGGCTTCTGGATGGGTCGTCTCTATACCCGAGCTGTGCTGGCCCTTCATGTGGGATTCAGACTGAGCTTCAGGATAAATCAGGGGCCTATTTCCATCACAAGGCATGAAGAAACCCGAGATGAAGTGACAGTTCTCGAGCCAGGAGTGGGGCTCCAAGCTTAGCACCTTCCCGCTGGTCATGGCCCCTGGTCCACAAATCATCAGACAAGCTCACTGCACAAGAGTGTGATCTTATCCAAATACTCTATAGATTCAGCAAGCCCTGGGTCAGGAATCCCACAAGTTTCTGCAAAGCCTTGTGGTGAGCTGGGCTACAAACTACTGGGATCCAAGGGCATGTTTCTAAATCCACAGGTCCTCTAAGCAGCCAGGGACAGGGAGGGCTCCATGAGAGAACCTCCTCCCAGGGTCCTGAGTTTCTAAGTCTCCTCCTTACTCTACCAGTTAGGAAGTGCTGGACGCCATCTGCAGAGTGAGGCTCGCAGCCCATGGCCCCCTTCCTGCCCTGTGTTGCCGGGTCCAGGGTGGGGGGCAGGCAGGAACTCACTGAGGACCTCACCACCCCAGGCAGCCTAGGTGACCCCAGCGCTGGCTCTGAAGACTTAGTGATGGTGCTGAGTGGACACCTCGGGCCGACCAAGGGTGGCCAGGGGACATCAGCATGTTTGTGGCTCACAAATCGTGACTTCACAGCCAACCTGGGCTTGCGCAGAGAGAAACAGGACGCAGTGCAGAAGAGAGCAAGGCAGGCGAGGGCAGGGGCGCGATGCTGTGAGAGGCTGCCGGAGAGCCCAGGTCACAGCCCATTTGCAGGAGCGCACCTGGCTCGTCGGGTTAACCTGTCACCGAGTTTCCATCTGCACACTTCTCTACAGCACGCGATTCTGCAGTATCGTGGCAGGAAACCACGTACAGGACAGAGGGCTGGTGTGGATCTGATGGGAACGACTGTCTCCAACTTGGTGAGTGAAGGAGGTGTCATAGCTTGGGGGTTACAGGCGCAGGTGTGGGGGATGATGGGTGTGGTGGGGTGTGACGGGTGTGTGTAGAGGTGACAGGTATGTGGGATGTGACGGGTGTGTGGGGGTTCATAGGTTTGCGTGAGGGTGACTGGTGTGTGTGTTGGGTGACGCATGTATGGGTGGGTGACGGATGTGTGAGGGTGATAGGTATGTGAAAGTGATGGGTGTGCGTGTGGGTGACAGGTATGTGGAAGTGACAGGTGTGTGTGGAAGTGATGGGTATGTGTTGGGGTGATGGGTGTGTGTGGGTGACAGGTATGTGAAAGTGATAGGTGTGTGTGGAGTGATGGGTATGTGTGTGGGTGATGGGTGTGTGTGTGTGTGTGGGCGATGGAAGTGATGGGTATGTGTGGAAGTGATAGGTATATGTGGGGGTGACGGGTGTGTCTGGGTGACAGGTATGTGGAAGTGATAGGTGTGTGGAAGTGATGGGTGTGTGTGGGTGTGACAGGTCTGTGTGAGGGTGACAGGTGGAGGTGGGTATGTGGGGGGGTGATGGGTGTGTGTGGGTGTGACGGGTGTGTGGGGGGG
>SJYC01042935.1:0-15724 GCA_006408675.1 Madoqua kirkii
GGGTGGGGTGGGGGGGGAGGGGTGGGGTGGTGGGGGGTGGGTGTGTGGGGGGGTGACGGGTGTGTGGGGGGGTGATGGGTGTGTGGGGGGTGACGGGTATGGTGGTGGGTGATGGGTGTGGTGGTGGGTGATGGGTGTGGTGGTGGGTGACAGGTGTGTATGGGGGTGACAGGCCTGGGGGGTGCCAGGCGGGGCAGAGGGTGCTGTGCTTTGCTGCCTGGACAGTGGACGGGCGCTGGAGGACAATGGCCTCTGTTCCCAGGGCCGTCTTCCATCCAGGAGAACACCAAGGTGACAGGCAGTCTCCGACATACATGATTTCAGCTCCTTTCTTAGACTAAAATGCCTTAAAGCTGCCTGCACATCTCCCCTCCAACATGGCCGAGCCGCTGCGTTTCCAGCGTGGCTGCAGACGGCCCTGCGCCGCCGGAGCAGACACCCAGGTGACGGCCCGCAGCGGCCACCTCTGCAGCCACCACCGCTCTTTCTCTGACCGAGCGTCTGCCAAGAGGAAATCGCTTGCTACCCCATGAGCCTGCGAATCCCAGAAAACAATCTTAAATCCACAAAAATAATTGAACTTCACTTCTACTGAGCCGCCCGTTCCATTCTGATTTTTATTACAATGTCAACAAGAGTTTAATTTGTTTTAAAGTTTAGGTTCTTAAACCTGAGTGATATACGGTAGTTTACAGCTTGCTGGCAACAGCTACTGTGGACCAAAAAAAAGGAAAGTGCACAGAAAGGCGATTCTGAGTCTGACGCTGTGAAAGCCAGGAGCCCGGCCAAGAGCAGCAGACAGCAGGCTCTCCCGCAGCCAGGACGGGGCCCCGACACGTGACGCGGTCTGCCCCCTCCCGGCCAGTCTCAGTCTGGGAACAGCAGTTATGAGGAAATGCCCAAAGTGTGGTTCCTCTCATCAAACGCAGTCAGGTCGCCTTGGTGCTGCCGTCTTGTCTGGGCGCCATCCTAAAGATGACCCCAGAGAAAACCCTTGAGGGGAAGGAGTGTCGCCCCCCAGGGTGTCCCCTCCATGTACCTCCCCCTTCCAGGTGTCTCACCAGCTGTCCCCACACCCTGGGTGTCCTCCTAGGTGTCCCCCCCAGGTATCCCCATTCCGGGTATCCCCCTATGGGTGTCCCTACCATGCTGGGTGTCACCCCCTCAGGGGGTCCATCCTGGGTGTCCCTCAGTATCCCTGCCCCCAGGTGACCCCACCCTACCAGGTGTCACCCCCCATGGGGGTCCCCCCTGCATGTTCCCCCAGTGTCCCCATCTCTTGGGTACCCCCCTGGGTGTCCTCACCCTAGTGACCTTCTCATTCACTGATTTCGGTCTGTGAGTTTCTTGTCTGTACAGAATGCTCCGACCTCACTCACAGTCACAGGTGAGAAGTTATCTCCCAAGGCCGCTGCTGGGGCCCTGCCCAGTCTTGACTGAAACCTCCGCAGAGACACGGAGTGGCCCGCAAACCACCCAGCTCGGCACATGGAGAGAGGATGGGGAGGCCTGAGATGGGCTGTCCCCAGAGCCCCGGGGGCAGCAGAGCGAGACGGTGGGGCCTGGTTCACGTCTGGACTCCAGGCCTACCCGGCCACACTTCCCTGCTTCGTCCTGCCAGACCCGCCAGCCAGAGCTGGGGCATCACAGCGGTCTCCCCACACCGCCCAGGATGCTCCCAGGCCGTATCTGGAGAGTGGCAGCTGTGCGGCCTGATACGGCAAGTGGGGAAGCCTTCCCGGGGGAGGGAGGGTGGGTTGGGGCTGATAAGGGCCCCTACCCCACCGAGGACGCATCCAGCACTGTGCGCTCTGCTTCAGAGCAGAAGAGAGCCAGCCCCGGGTTCTGGGCGATAACTGTCCACGTCCTCCGGAGGAGGCCGGCACGGCCTATTGTCTCAGGACCAGGCTGTGATTAGTCGGGGTCCCCTGGGCCTGATAAGGGCGGATGTTTGAGATGGGGGATGGGCCGTCTTTATTCTTAACTGTGTGGAAGAGTCCACTTTGTAATCTGTAAGGAAGGAAGAACCTGGTGTCAAAATTCAGACTGTAAAGGGTAAAGGGGCTTAAGGCTTTGTGCCCAGCCAACATGAGGACCCACATGGCTCACGCTTAAAGAGAATCCTTTATTTAGCTAAACAGTAAGTGATGGAGAAGCGCACATATTTTTATTCCCCAAGAGAAACTCTGCTATCAGCATTATTCTGTGTCATATAAATAGAGAATTTGTGAGTTTTCTCCCATCGCGCCTGAAAAAGGGCTGTCGTACGTTCCACATACAGAAGCAAACACACGCAACACACACGTGCCTTCACTTCCAAAGCACTTCTCTCCTTTGGCGTCGAGTGTTTTAGCAAAACCATATGTAAGACCAAGGAAGCTGCACAAGAGGCCAGACCTCGAAAGGTGCCCAGGCCAGGCTGCTTCTCTGCACACCTCCACACAAACGGGGCCACATAAAACGCGGTCCTTTGTGTCTGGCTTCTTCACTCCACATGCGTTCAAGGTTCAACCATGTCCTACCACGAATTGGTACTGCATTCCTCCTTGTGGGTATGGATATAGCACACTGTTTAAAATCTGTTCCATGACGTTTAGGTTGTTTCACATGTTTGGATATTACACACAGTGCCGCTAAGGACATTTGTGTGCAAGTCTTCACGTGTACATACGTGTTCATTTCTCTGGGTAGACGTCTGAGCGTGGGATTGTCGGGTCTTCTGGCAAAGGCACGGCCCAAGCGACTGCACTCCTTACATCCCCACTGGTAACCTGCCAGAGTTCTGTTTCTCCACATGCTCTCCATAAGTTGCTACTGTCTCTGATTTTTCACAACATCTCTCATGGGTGTGAAAAGGAATCTTCCTGGCATTCCCCAAGACTAACGATGTTGAGTATCTTTTCATGTATTTATTAGCATTCATGTATCTTCTTTGGAGAAATGTCTACGTAAATCTCTTACCCAGTTTTTGACTAGGCTGTCTTATTACTGAGACATGCAGCTTTCACATGTGCTGAGTCTAAGTCCTTTGTCAGACACTTGTTTTGCAAATACACCCGTCTCGCATGCTGCTCGCCTATTTTCTTGGCCATGCCAGACAGTTTGCAGGATCATGGTTCCCTGATCAGGGACTGAATCGGGCTATGCGGCTACACGCCACAGGGTGGGGGGAGGGGAACAGCCCAGAGTTACAGCACCACAGATCATTTCCCAAGGTCCACTTTCCCCTCAATAAATGCTTCCCAGTTTGCTCTGCCTCTGGGTAGCTGTCAGGTTCTGGAATAATTGATCTGAAAGTTATCTTGGTGTTTTTATTGCTTTTAGGGACTGATATCTCACCAAGGGCCTCTCTGCATCACTTTGGAAGTCCTGCCTCTCCCCCAGTTCTCCCTGGGTCATCAAAAAGTGCTTCCACTAATAACAGGGATTCTCTGATGAAGGAAAGACATAGCACACTCCACACTTCTCTTTGGCTTTCGACGGGAGTCCACACATGAAAGCTAGACTCCTGAGCAGGAATCTCTGTTCACTGCATCTTAATGACAGCTCCACTTCGGGGGCCCAGAGCCAGTGCTGACATTGGGGCTGGCAGGCGGGTCACGGCGGGCCCCGGTTCTGTCCCCGCCATGCTCCACGCAGCTCCAGTGACACCTCTCTCTGAGCTTCAGCCTCCCTCTCTGACAGCAGGGGCTGAATCGGCGGCGGTTCTGCCCACTCAGGGCTGCTGTGAAGCTGAATTCGTCAACAGAGACCCTACGTATAGTCACTCTGGAAGGAGCCCAGCCTGTGTGCTGGCACTATTCTTGTCATCTGGGTTTTCTGTGTGCTGATGATGGTGTGTCAGGTAGGACAAATACAGCTCTGATGGGAACACAGTTTCTCGAACACCAACCTCCCGGGTTCTTCTCGCCTGGACCCGGTGGACGGCTATGCCAGGCATCACTGTCCTTCAGGAATCCACATGGAAGGGACACTCCTGTATCAGAAAGGTCACTCAGAAGTGCCACACATTGCTGGCCCTCTGCCTGGCCCTCTAGGGCAAGGCAGCCACACGCCCACTTTTCTTGAGAAGACAGGCATCCAGCGGATTTAGACAGGGCCCTCTGCCCGGTCACCACTCCTCAGAGACCCCAGGCCTGATGGCCCGTCAGCAGTGGGGCTTCTGAGTACCTCTCCCCTGGTGTCACGCTCTGGGGACAGAGCACAGCCATATGCCAGGCGTGGGCTCAAGTGTCCGAGAGGAGCTGCCAGGCCTGCTTGTTCCTCAGTAAGGAAGAGCTTTGAAACGTGCGGCATCGGAGAGCAAAGCCGTGGAGGGCAGTCCTGGAATGGGCGCGGCACTGACTAAGCCCCCTGGGAAGGTGCCCACCTCTCTGCAGAAGCACATCCACCAGGAAGACCACATTCCAGTCCCGACGCACTCACTCCCCAACACTCTCCCCATCGGGGCCAGCCTACAGGGACCACGAACCGCGACACGCCCACGGGGCCCCAGCACGGCAGGCCGGCACCAGCCTCTGGCCCAAGCAGAGCTAAGTGGCTCTGGCTCCATGAAACCTTCCAAGCTCTTCCCTCCGCTTCCTCCCCCCATGTCAGATTCCTCTTTCTTTCCCTCAAATTAGTAATGTCAAACAATTCTCCACTTAGAGAAGGAAGTAAGCTAAGACCTAGGATTAAGGCAGAAGGTTAACATTAGCCGAAAGCAAAGCGCCAGATGCCCCTCAAGTGCCCAGAAAGCAACTGGGCTGAAGAAGCCTGGATCAGAGTCGGGCGGCCCGCGTGTGCGGCTGCTCATGTCGGCATCCGGCATCCGAGGGGCGCCCTGAGTGGCAGACACTGGGGCCGTGGGGTCACCCGAGCTGCAGGAGGTCGGGAGACGCTCGCCATCACAGCCCAGCAGGCTGCGTCCCAGGGGCCAGGCGCAGCGCCTATTTATAAAGGCCCTTACTCAGCGGACACTCGAGCGGCCCCTGCCTCCCTCCTTTCTTGAGGGGCAGATCCCAGCAGTGTGGGTGCAGCAGGAACGCACACACCAGCCAGGACCACAGAAGCACAAGGCCAGCTCACTGCCCGGGTGGGGTGGCAGCGCCCAGGGCTCCTGCCATCACTGCCTGTCACTCAGGTCCATCTAGACAGGAGGAGGGTATTTATTCCGAAGTCTCACACCATCTGACTCCTGGAGGCATGGTGTCCCTGGCAGCCTGGTGTGGGGTCCCTGTGCAGACAGACTCATGTCCCCGTGAGGCTCCCAGGGCCTAGTGTGGCAAGGGCTCTGCGCCCTTCCAGACTCTCGGCTCTGGGAGGTGCGTGTGGGGACTCTGCTCCTGGGACTCCCGTCTTGAGAGATGAGGCCTGTGGGTCACCAGACTGATGGCAGTCCCCACCCCAGCCACCTCCGGATGCCGTGCTGTAAGGACTGACCCTCCGGACCCGTGCATGGCCGAGTTCACCCTCCGCCCAGCGGGTAGAGCCCACCGTCTAACGACCCAACGTGTTTGATCCAGACTCTTTCAATCATCACTAGGAACGGGGAGGCCTCAGAGCTGGGCCCGGGGCCAGGTTAGTAAAACTTTCCATGAGGAAAGTCTGCATTCGGTCCCAGAGCAGCCCCAGCTCAGGAAGGAAGGGGGGAGCGGGGGGGTGCAGGGGGGTGGCGGCGCAGGCAGACTCAGGCAGACATGGCCTGGCTGCCTGCTCCACCTGCTTGTTGTTTTAATGACATTGAGACTTCTGGAAACCCGAGACCCCTGGAGGGGCCTGAAAGGGCCGATTGTGGCTGGGGCCGCGGGGTGGGCTGGGGAGACACATGGGCAGGGTCGGTAGCAGCAAATAAGCGACACCCTGAGACCGTCGCTGGCTCACAAAGCGGGTCCTCACGTCAGCAACACAGGGCCCCCCACGAACAGACGGGACAGGCCCTGGAGCTTCAGGGACGTTCACAATACTGCCAGCAGATCCCCGTCAATGGGAGCAAGTCCAGGACACCCTACACACGCACCTGAGGAGTGAGTTCAGGACACAGACTGCTGTGCACATATGTGGGAACCACCATGTGTACACCCAGGGAGTGAGTCCAAGACACAGAGACCACTGTGCATGTGTGTGAACTGCCCAAGTGTACAGCCAGGACAGAGACTGCTGTGCATGTGAGTGTGAACCACAATGTGCACTCCCGGGGAGTGAGTACAGGACACACAGACCGCTGTGCACATGTGTGTGAACTCCTATGTATACACCCAGAGGGGGAGTTGCTGGGTGGTTGTGTAGCTCAGCCTAGCAAGGCGCAGGTCACGGAAATCATCAAGGAAACGCTGTAGCGTTTATGACACATTCAATCCACATTTAAAATAAGAGAAGACCACAAAGCTAATTTTTAAAAAAAAGGTATCTAGTGATACTGCCATGACTGAGAAATCCAAAATGAAAGTTTAAATTCCATGAATTTTGTTGAACCGAAGAATAAATTATAACCAAAGTTACTTATGGGCCAGATACTGTTGATACAACAGCAGAAACATCTGAAAAACAAAGAAATGGGGTCCACTTGAGGCATGTCTTTGAAGCAAACGGAGATTCGGCACGAGCACTGGCCCGCTGTGCGTAGGGGTTCACTTTGCAGGAGCGTGGGCGTCCTGTTTAAGGCACGGCACCTTTCCTGTCTCTGGAAGATTCACTTATGCGCTCCAAATGCCCTGGCTCCCTAGAACCGGACATACTATCGTACTACTGCCCTTTTCACTCTACATTTCCGGAAAACAAAAACTTCAAAAAAACACGGGAACACACATGAAATGAGCTCTCACTGTTCACAGGCCTGGCACCACGAGCATCACAAGCCCGAGGAGCCCCCCAGGCCTCTGACTCCTATCGGCCAACACAGCGCCTGAGAGCCCAGTGGGGAGGGCACACAGCCTGGCAGGAGTCCCCCTAACCATCACCATGGGGCCAGCATGGCAGAAGTGCCCTGGACCATCACCATGGGGTCAGACGCGCAGTCGCTCTGTCCCTGAGTCTGTGTGAGGCTGAGTTCCCCACGGGAGCCGCGGCAAATGCTGGGCCCTCCTGCATTTGGGGTGGAGCCAGGGCTTGCAGGACAGAGCCCAGGAGAGGGCAGGGCAGGCCCCCCAGGGCCACCAGAGCTAGCCCTCTGTGCTGCGGGGAGGAGACTCCCCTGCACCCTCCGCCCAGTCCTAGTTCCCTGGTCTGTACCTCGCCTCTTCCTGGGGTCAAACAGCAAGGATGGAGTGTCTGCTTGTTAATGTCACGGCTACTTGAAACCAATGGTTTCTAATTTTCTAATTTAGTTTTTCACCCTTGTTTCCATCTTTTCTGTCTATACCTTTCTGAGCTGGGCTGCAAATTCAAACCCAGACACAAGTAGAAGCTCACATGGCCTGAGTGAATTCCAATGATCCCCCCATCTCCTCCAGACCTTTCACAGGGGCCTGTTTCTAAATCAGGGATCGGCCCCAGCCCACGGATTTCCTCTCTCCACAGGGCTCAGGGCTGCGCCACACGCCCCTGGGATTAGGCCTCGGGGCTGCAGCGTGCATACCCCTGGACACCAACCCTCTTCACAAATTAATTTTCAGACACCTCGACCACATATGATGTGTAAAGGTGAGGCCGGTGAGGGATTAGATTACTGGTGCCCTCTTAAATCATCCAAGCATTACAGAAACCCCCTCGAGGGCCCCACTCACCCCATGACACCTGCGTATCCCCGTCACCACCCCAGTCAGAAAGGACCAGTGAGATCCGCCCCAACCCCCTTGGTATCCAGGCTGGGGACTCAGGGGCCCAGGCTCACGATGCCTTTATTCTGCACCAGACGGTCTTCCGAGGACTGATAAGGGGCTGATTCGCATTTACATGGTAGCTCCCGTGAGCGAGTGGGTCCCGGGCTGGGACCATGGTGAGCAGACATGGCCTCTCTAGGAACCCACAAGCACAGCCTGCAAAGGGGGTGCCTGCTGTGAAGCGAGCATTTAGGAACAAGAACACTCATGAGCTGGTGAGCTCACGTGAGGAAGGAGCCGGAGAGGCACTGGAAGGGCCCAGGCCGCCCGATCGGAGGGAGACCTCATAGGCCCTGGGGTCCACCTGAGCGAACAGGGGCCTGCCATACCCAGGGCCCTCCTGGTCACTGGGCTGGGGGCTGTGGCCAGCTGTCCCCACAGGAAGGCCCATGTGCCCTGGGTCCGGGTGTACCCACACCTCAGGTGGGAATGGGCACCAAAGGTGAGGGTGGGTGCTGGGGGCTCTGTGAGGGTCCCTGGGGCAGAACACAGGCGTGGGGGAGATGGCGGTGCAAACGGAGATTCGGCACGAGCACTGGCCCGCTGTGCGTAGGGGTTCACTTTGCAGGAGCGTGGGCGTCCTGTTTAAGGCACGGCACCTTTCCTGTCTCTGGAAGATTCACTTATGTGCTCCAAATGCCCTGGCTCCCTAGAACCGGACATACTATCGTACTACTGCCCTTTTCACTCTACATTTCCGGAAAACAAAAACTTCAAAAAAACACGGGAACACACATGAAATGAGCTCTCACTGTTCACAGGCCTGGCACCACGAGCATCACAAGCCCGAGGAGCCCCCCAGGCCTCTGACTCCTATCGGCCAACACAGCGCCTGAGAGCCCAGTGGGGAGGGCACACAGCCTGGCAGGAGTCCCCCTAACCATCACCGTGGGGCCAGCATGGCAGAAGTGCCCTGGACCATCACCATGGGGTCAGACGCGCAGTCGCTCTGTCCCTGAGTCTGTGTGAGGCTGAGTTCCCCACGGGAGCCGCGGCAAATGCTGGGCCCTCCTGCATTTGGGGTGGAGCCAGGGCTTGCAGGACAGAGCCCAGGAGAGGGCAGGGCAGGCCCCCCAGGGCCACCAGAGCTAGCCCTCTGTGCTGCGGGGAGGAGACTCCCCTGCACCCTCCGCCCAGTCCTAGTTCCCTGGTCTGTACCTCGCCTCTTCCTGGGGTCAAACAGCAAGGATGGAGTGTCTGCTTGTTAATGTCACGGCTACTTGAAACCAATGGTTTCTAATTTTCTAATTTAGTTTTTCACCCTTGTTTCCATCTTTTCTGTCTATACCTTTCTGAGCTGGGCTGCAAATTCAAACCCAGACACAAGTAGAAGCTCACATGGCCTGGAGTGAATTCCAATGATCCCCCCATCTCCTCCAGACCTTTCACAGGGGCCTGTTTCTAAATCAGGGATCGGCCCCAGCCCACGGATTTCCTCTCTCCACAGGGCTCAGGGCTGCGCCACACGCCCCTGGGATTAGGCCTCGGGGCTGCAGCGTGCATACCCCTGGACACCAACCCTCTTCACAAATTAATTTTCAGACACCTCGACCACATATGATGTGTAAAGGTGAGGCCGGTGAGGGATTAGATTACTGGTGCCCTCTTAAATCATCCAAGCATTACAGAAACCCCCTCGAGGGCCCCACTCACCCCATGACACCTGCGTATCCCCGTCACCACCCCAGTCAGAAAGGACCAGTGAGATCCGCCCCAACCCCCTTGGTATCCAGGCTGGGGACTCAGGGGCCCAGGCTCACGATGCCTTTATTCTGCACCAGACGGTCTTCCGAGGACTGATAAGGGGCTGATTCGCATTTACATGGTAGCTCCCGTGAGCGAGTGGGTCCCGGGCTGGGACCATGGTGAGCAGACATGGCCTCTCTAGGAACCCACAAGCACAGCCTGCAAAGGGGGTGCCTGCTGTGAAGCGAGCATTTAGGAACAAGAACACTCATGAGCTGGTGAGCTCACGTGAGGAAGGAGCCGGAGAGGCACTGGAAGGGCCCAGGCCGCCCGATCGGAGGGAGACCTCATAGGCCCTGGGGTCCACCTGAGCGAACAGGGGCCTGCCATACCCAGGGCCCTCCTGGTCACTGGGCTGGGGGCTGTGGCCAGCTGTCCCCACAGGAAGGCCCATGTGCCCTGGGTCCGGGTGTACCCACACCTCAGGTGGGAATGGGCACCAAAGGTGAGGGTGGGTGCTGGGGGCTCTGTGAGGGTCCCTGGGGCAGAACACAGGCGTGGGGGAGATGGCGGTCATGGAAGGAAGAGGTCCACGAGTCTGGCTCCGATTTCAGGGAAAAGGGCAGGAGCCTCAATGGTGGAGGCAGAAAGGCTGAGGTGGCCGACAGGGGGTGGGGGTGTGGGGCTGTGCCCAGGACTGTCCTGCGGTTCCCGGGTTCCCTGAGTCCTGCAGCCAGGGGACTGGGTGGCAGGTAGACACTGGGTCCTGCCCTGCTCGGGGAGTGACTCACACCGGGGAGATGGGCTGCTGGCTGCCAGAGGCCAGACACCCACACAGATGCACCACACGGGGCCCACCTAAGTGCAACACCCGGGGCCCTGGCCTTTTGTCCCAAAGCAAGAAAAGAAATCTCTCGACCAGGTGCCATCTGCCATCATCTCATAGGAAGACCTCCTATCAGAGAGTCTGCATCATCGACCTAACTGCAGGCATCCCAAAAGCACGCCCTACATCACCCAAACTCGTCCCAGCGGAGCAGGCACTGTGCTGGGGGTTGCACTGGACTGCCGCCCCCTCTCCCCTCTGATCACTGGGCTTCCAGGCGGCACAGTGGTGAAGAGCCCGCCGGCCCGTGCAGGAGACACACGGGCCTGACCCCTCCATCAGGAAGAGCCCCCGGATCTGGGCAACCCACTCCAGTGTTCTTGCTGGAGAATCCCATGGACAGAGGAGCCAGGAGGGTTACAGTTGAGGGTTGCAAAGGGCTGGACGCAACAGCAAACACGCACAGAACACGTGGTTTCACAAGCTGAACAGGGTGAAAGCCACTCGCTTTTAGCTATTTGACCACTTAATGATGGTTCACGCAACTAGAGAGACACTTCAGATGCTAAGCAACACACTGGGCCCACAGCCGAGTCCAAGGAGGCCTCTTGTCCTCACAGGACATCTCAGCTGGGGGAGGCTGTGTTCATCACACCTGGCACTGCCACAGGGACCACGTGTCCCCAGGATGCACAGCATAGGCACCGGCTGTGCGGGGATGGCATTCCCCATTGGCTGATGGCGGCACTGCTGACCGCTGGGACTTTCTGGTGTGACACACGCCAGGCACACTCCTGGGGCGGTGGGCACGCTCCAGGCTGGGGCCCCTCGGCCCAGGGCTGAGCGTGCGTCTGCTGCGGCGATCACTTACCGTCATCCAGGTCGAGGGGTCCAGCTCCTGAGGCTCTCGCTTGACCGTTACGGGAATGGGGGCCAGACTACGATTACTGTCCTCACGCACCTCGGGCGGCGGCGGGGGCTGGGCGGCGGTGGGCTCGCTGCTCGGAACCTCAGGTGGCTGGTGCTGCTGGTGGCCCGTCCCGCAGGGGTGCGCTGGGCCACAGGGCTGCAGGTGGGTCGGCTCTCGGGTCCCGGGCGGCAGTGGAGAGGAGGGGCTGTGGGGACAGAGCGCTGGCCGGCACCCCGGGGAGCAGCTACCGCTCGACGTCGGACTCACCTGTGGCTGCAGCAGAGTGGGGGGCGGTGGCTGGGGGGGCCCAGGAGGCACACCCGAGGGTCTCGGCGCCTCCTGGCTGGCGAGGACCCCGCCGACTGGCCGCGGAAGTCCGAGAGGGCTGTGGCCCGGGCCAGCCGTGGCCGAGCCGTAAGGGGCACAGGAGAGGTCGTGGAGCTCGGGGCTGGCACTGCCCTGTGGACGGGACGGGAAGCCAGGCATGAGGCAGGCACCCGGGTCGGGCGGCAGGGCGAGCGGCTGGCCGTAGCAAGGCTTGGGGAGCGGGCTCAAGCCCTGGCTCATTGGTCCACAGGTGAGGGCAGGCTCGTAATCATCGCTGGGCTCCGTTTTTATGATTGGAACTGCGAGGAGGAAAAAAAAAATTAAATAAACACGAGCTGCAGATGGGAGCACCGGGGCGGGCTTGTGGCTAGGATACCCTCCGAAAACAAACAGCGCTTTGACTGAGTCCCTGTGTGTCTCCTGCCTGGTTCTCCCACCCAATTAAAACGAGGGCGTGAGTCATCGGCTCGGGAGAGCTGCAGCTGGTTCTCAGGCCGAGAGCCCTGTTTTCCTTGGACTCTCCTGCGGCACTAATGTGCTATAAAAACCCATCTGCGAGCTGTAGCAGAAGCCTGGACCCAAGGGCCTGTGGATTTGTAGCAATCAAAGTGAAAATTTTAACTTGGATGTACTACTGCGTTTCTGCTGCTACCGACATACTATCTGATAAGTTCTGACATGGGGTGAACTTGAGCAGAGAGTAAGATGGCGCTCAGAGATCAGTAAAATTCCAACAGAAAGGGCGAGTGTCTATTTGCTGCAGGAGAGAAGCCTTCAGTCGTTAGAAAAGGAAACGCTTTTACAGCAGCAAGAATGCCAGTCCTCCTTCCCGCACACGGGTTGGTTCCCGGGGGAAAATGCACGACTGCGGTCACAGGGTCCTGCGCAGTGCCTCTGGGTACCCCCAGGGTGCGGAAAGCTGGGCTGGGAAGTGGCACCACAGGCGCTGGACGGTCCCTTCCTTCCCTCCAGGCTGTGGGCTGACCAGGCCCCGAGGGCGCTGAGGCCCATGCCCTGGGGTCTGCGGTGCGCTGGGCTCCACCATGGCCACCCCGCCTGCTGGCTCACTTCCTGTGTCTCATTTCTCCTTGGTTGCTGCCTCTTATGCACATGCTTACAAGGGTAACCCTGATGGTCGCGTTCCCTGAGGAGTGACTGGCGAGAGCACAGCTGATTTCACAACAGACACCCATCGTTGCCGTGTGCAGATGGAGGAAGGACAAGGAGCTGTCACCAGACCCTCCTAATCATGTCTTCGCCTCTTCATGTGTGTGGGGCTGGCCTCCTGTCGTTGGGGTGGGCGGCGCGGCGGGAACGCCCCTCTTCCTCCCAGCCCGCGGGCCTCCGCGCACCCAGCCTCCGCCTTAAGTAAATAAAGCTCCTCTCTCAGACGCAGCTTTGCTGTAACACGGTCTCCAGCCAGTGCGGGTGCACATCTGTTCTCTGTTATGGCTGGTGTCTGCAACCCACAGCAGGCTGGAGGACTAGGACCGGCTTTCCCAAAGCCCGTCCACAGGGCGCCTGGGCAGCGCTGTGGCTGCGTAGCTGGGACCTGGGGACACTGACATGAGAGCACGTGGCCCCTCTCAGCATCACCAGGTCCCGGCTTGCACCCGGGCTGCCCAGCGGAGTCATTCCCTTCAGTCTTGCCCTTCCTGTGCCCCCTCCCCAGCCCTGTTTCTGTTCTTCCTGCCTGTGCAGGCAGGGAGGCACTGGGTCCCCAGGCAGTGCTGCAGCTGGAAGGCTGGGTGATGGCCAGCATGCAGCCTCCTGAAGGCAGAGCCAGGGTCATCACTCACGTCCCCTGAGTCACGTCGGGTGTTAAGCTGGGGTGTCCCCTTGGACAGGATGTGTCCAGCATGGCAGGTGTGGGCACGGCATGCATCCTCATTCCCGGTGCTGGTCAGTCTCCATCAGCCAGGCCGGCTCCTGCAGCCCTGGCCTGCCTAGTGCCCACGCGGCACTGGCGGTCCTTTGCTGGCCGAGAGACTTCTCTCTCAAGCGCATACCTGGTCAGGGCTTCGTGTGAGGGGCTCCAGACGCCACGGGGCAGGATTCAGGGACGCCTCACAGGCTGCCGGAGGACATGAAGAAGGGCCAGCTGTCCCGAGTGGATCGCACGTCGGGAAACACCCTCAGGTCCTGGTTCCTGCAGTAGCCCTGTGGGTCTCCCACGGGTATGTGTCTCCCGCGGTTCCACGGGAGCAGGCTTTCCGTGACTCTGTCCCCCTTCATGTGGGCCTCCCACGGCCCCGTGGGTGCGGGTTTCCTGAGACTTCCTGTCTCCCTTCTTGTGGGTCTCCTGCAGCCCCGTGGGTGCAGGTTTCCCGAGACTCCGTGTCCCCCTTCTTGTGGGTCTCCTGCGGCCCTGTGGGTGCGGGTTTCGTGAGACTTCCTGTCCCCCTTCTTGTGGGTCTCCTGCAGCCCCGTGGGTGCGGGTTTCCCGAGACTCCGTGTCCCCCTTCTTGTGGGTCTCCTGCGGCCCTGTGGGTGCGGGTTTCGTGAGACTTCCTGTTCCCCATCTTGTGGGTCTCCTGAGGCCTGTAGGTGCAAGTCTCCCACGAGTCCGTGTCCCTCTTCTTGCGGGTCTCCCATGACTCCATGTCCCTCTTCTTGCGGGTCTCCCGTGGCCTGTGGGTGCAAGTCTCCCACGAGTCCCTGTCCCTCTTCTTTCGGGTCTCCCACGAGTCCGTGTCCCCTTCTTGAGGGTCTCCCGAGGCCCATGGGTACGGGTCTCCCGAGACTCTGTGTCCCTCTTCTTGCGGGTCTCCCACAGCCCTGTGGGTGCATTGCAAGTCTCCCACGAGTCCGTGTCCCTCTTCTTGCGGGTCTCCCATGACTCCATGTCCCTCTTCTTGCGGGTCTCCCGTGGCCTGTGGGTGCAAGTCTCCCACGAGTCCCTGTCCCTCTTCTTTCGGGTCTCCCACGAGTCCGTGTCCCCTTCTTGAGGGTCTCCCGAGGCCCATGGGTACGGGTCTCCCGAGACTCTGTGTCCCTCTTCTTGCGGGTCTCCCACAGCCCTGTGGGTGCAGGTTTCCCATGACCGCATGTCCCTCTTCTTGTGGGTCTCCTGCGGCCTGTGGGTGTGGGTCTCCTGTGACTCCGTGTCCCTCTTCCTGCGGGTCTCCCATGGCCCCTTGGGTGTGTGCAAGCCCTGCCCCTCCCGCGTGGATGTGCTACTTCCGCACGTGGACACCACCCACAGGGGAGGGCACGCGGTGCTGGGCCCAAGGCTGTTCTGAGTCCAGGCTGGGTCCCCAAGGTTCGGTGTGCCTGTGGGCCCAACGTCCGAGGGTGTGCGCAGAACCACTTTCAGATGTGACCCCTCCCCTCCAATCTGCACACCCGTGGTCAGCGGCGGCCACAGCTGGGGCTTCTGCAGTAAGCACTGTCCCCCCAGCCTGGGGCCCCACGTGGAAGCTACTTCAGGAGACGCCTCGACTGGGTCTGAGCCCCGCGTGCCTCCTGACTGGGGCTCCAGCCCTGAGCCCCATATCCCAGCGAGGCGGCGGGGAGAGCGGCCCGGGGGCCTTGATGGAGACGACAGTCCCACGGGTCACAGACCCGGCGATGCGCCCGCCTGCTGCCCGCTCAGAAGCCCGGTGTGAGGCGGCTCCCGCGCGGCCAAGGTGGCCTCTCCAGGAGCCAGCCGCCTGCCTGGGGTGGTCCGGCCTCCAGGCCTCAACTCCACGGACCCTGCTGCCGAGGAGGGGAGGGCTGGGGGGGCGGCTTCCAGCCAGGACCATAGCAAGCGGAAGGGGGCGCGCTGGGGCGGAGCCTTCCGACCGGGCAGCTCCGGCGCTGAAGTCACCCAAGCCCGCGGCCGCTCCTGAGCACGCGCGGCCCGGATGGCACCAGTTACGCTCTGCGTCGGAGCCGACGTGCAGGGCCCGGGGCCTCAGAGCGGCATGTCCCGAAGGTCTGGCCAACGCCCTGGGGGCCCTCTCCCGCGCCGGGTCCTCAGCTTGGTGCCAGGGCAGGCTCACCTCCTTCCTCAGGTGCCTCTCCAGCGCTTTAACCAGCCCCCCGCCCGCCCCACCTGCTCTGGAGGAAAATGCCGCGGCGGTCTGCCTGCCTCGCTGCAGCATCCGCACCACCGGGGCTGGCAGGGGGGGGGGGGTGCGGGGAGCAGGAGGGCGTCTGTGCAGCCGCGGGCACTGGCGTCAGGTCGTAGCC
>SJYC01042936.1:0-19677 GCA_006408675.1 Madoqua kirkii
ACATGGGGGACACAGGGGGCATGGGGGACACAGAGAGGGGACACAGGGACACTGAGGGGAGCGAGTGCACAGGGAGGGGGACACAAGGAGGGGACACACAGGGGTCACGGGACATGGGGGGGACACTGAGGGGGACACACGGGGGGCACAGCTAAGCGGACACAATGAGGGGGGATGTCTGCGAGCCAGGTGGGCCAGACCCCCTCCCCGGCACCCCCAGCACCTGAGCTGACCGCAGCCTCCCAGGTGGGCTGGGATCTCTGTGGAGAGGCGCCCGGCGCCTGCAGAGCCACCTGAGGACAGCGCCCCACGAGGACTCTGAGCCCACCTGACCCCACCCGCATGGGAGAGGCTGTCCTCAGCAAAGCCCAAACTGTCTTGTTTGTTACGTGACATTCGAGCTGTGAACACAGACACCCACAACGTAACTTCAAGGCATTGTTTCTGAGGCAGGAATCATGGGCACGGGAGCTGCCTGAGCCGCCAGCCCAGTGAGCGGGCACCTCTATGGGAGTCCTGGGGGTGGGCGCCCGGACCAGAGGATGAGGGGTCTCAAGCGCACGCCGGCAAGAGTGGCATCTCCTCCTCTGCAGACAAGCTCCGGCCTCCCCACGCACTTGCATCAGGTCCAGGGTCCCAGAGGACAAGCTCCCGGCCCAGGGTGGGAACCTCGCGACCGCGGCAGGCGCTGAGACCTCAGGTCTGTGCTGGCGGGAGCTCCGGCCAAGCCCGATGGGGCGGGAGGCCCATCCTCTCCGGGACCCCCCAGGCATCCTGGGGGTGCCGCCTGGCAGCTCTGCAGGAGTGTCGAGGGGACCCCGAGAGACGGTGTGACCGCAGGCTTGGGCACACTGAGATGGACCGGCTTCACAGCTCCAAGGCAGACATGGGGTGTGAGCTGGCGAGGCGGCCTGGCCGTCCGTGGCGATGGCACTGCTGGGTTGGCCCCGCCTGGGAATCCGACTCCCCTGATTAGGCTGATGATGGATGGCAAGCAGAATAGACCACATGAACCAACAAGTGGGTCGCTTTCGGGTTTCACCCGGTGCTGCGAAAGCTGTATCAGAAGGACCGTGACTCACCCTCCTGAGTTTGGTCCAGGCAGCTGCACGTCCAGGGTTTGTGAGGGCCCAGGGGCCGGCCTGGGGTGACCTCTGTGTGAGTGCCTCATGGGGACCAGGAGTCACCAAGTCGCTCTGCGAGGTTGTGCCTGGGGGCCTGGCCTCATGCCCAACTCAGATTGCCTTGGGTTTCGGTGGCTGGTGGCCCTCGGTGTCCACCCTCCACCCTCCTCGTTCCGCTGTGTGACGGTCTCTGCAGGGTAGGCCTGGTATGGCTGTGCTGGGCTCCTGGCTCAGACCCTCATGGAAAGGTTGCCCACGCTCTTTCCCATCAGTTCAGGCCCCCAATTCACCTGCCCCCATCATTCCTCTCTTCCAAACTCAGACCACTCCCTGCAGAGTTGAGGCTGGGCAGCAGCCTTAAGCAGTCGCTGGTCAAGACAGCTGATGGTGCTGACCCCATGGAGGCCTTTAGAGGTTAACAGTCTCCAGTCCCCCCTCTATGCCTGGGCTCTCCACCACCAGGTTCAGACACCAAAGCCAGCGGCACGCAGGCCAGACCCACAGCAAGGAGCTGAGACCCATAGCAAAGAGTGTCCAAGCCCCCTCCCCCAACTCGTCCCTCCGGGGCCGGCAGCAGGGCCCTGGACACACAGGCGACCAGCTCCCAGCTCCCCTGTGTGGCAGGTTTAACGTGGAAAGAGCTGGAAATGGATCCCTCGTCCCCAGCTGGAGCTGTGAGGGAGCCCACAAAGCTGGGGTTTCATAACAGCAGGAGAAGCCTAGCCAGGTGCCCGCATGAGCCCCCACCCCGCCCGGCCCCCTGCCACACGGCTGAGCTGACTCTCAAGGTTCCAGGACACCCAGGGACACTGGCCAGGCCACCAACCACAGCAGCTCTACCCCCACCGCCCTCCCGCCTGCACCTGGCCCCACTTGGCCTTTGGGCAGAAGTATAGGGGCTGTAGGTCCAGGACGGACACCCCTAGCTCTCGGCCCACATTGGGGAAACGCTGTGGCACCTGCCCAGCCAGGGGACTGACGGGTCCTCTGAGACTAGGCGAGGCCAGCCGGGCCCTGGTGTGACAGAGGTCCATCTGCAACCCTCTCCTCGGCCCCCCGTTCCCACCAGGAGACGAGGTGAGAAAGCTCAGCCCGGGGCCCTCAGGGTGAAGGGCGGGGACAGACTGAAGCCCTGGCTTCAGTGGGCTCTGGACACAGCTGCTCCAAGCAAGCGACACGGGCTGTGCATACACACACGTATATCTCAGGATCAGAGGCACAGCTCCCTGCGGTCAAGGCCACAAAGACGCAGCTGTGACACGGGGTGGGGAGGAGCCATGGGGGCCCACTGGGATCTGCGACGTGAGGGGACACAGAAGAACGGGCACCCGAGAGGCCTGGCTCAGAGGAGTGGTCAGAGGGCAGCCTGGGGGCGGCCCCCGAAGCTCGGGAGCCGGGCGCCTTCCTCAGTCACTGCGGGTGTGCACACTGGCCTCTGGGAGGTCAAGACTTGGGAATGGAATGTCAGCGCCACGAACTCGGGGAAAGAAGAGCCAGGCGCCCAGCAGAAAGGTCAGCCCAGAGCTGGCTGTGGGGCAAGGTCACAGGGCTGATGGCCTGGGCGGGACAGCTGCCTGCCCGTGACTCCGGCCACCCGGCTGACCTGGACCCAGCAAGTGTGCGACCCTCGGCCTCAGGCCCTTGGAGACGGCTTCTCAGTCGGCGGAGGCCACGTCGGCGCCTGAGTGTCCCGAGGGCTTCCTCGTGATCCCAGCAAAGCTCTGGGACCCTTGCGGCCTGAGCAACAGGTAGGCAGGGGACCCAGGCACCACAGCTGGCAGTCCAGGGAACAGCTAGAAGCATCTCAGACCACAGACAGGCTCTCCAGACCCCAGGCTCTGCTGGACTCTCAACTCAGCAGCATGCAGACGTCCCTCTGTGACCCTGCGGTCATTAGCTGGGCTTCTTCCCTGCGTGCGGGTTGCCTGTCCCAGGGGCACCGGGCACTGCCAAGACCGCGAGCCCCAGGGACACAGCTAAAGTGGAGACCGCCATCGCCCAGACTTGGGGGCCGCCCCCCACAGGCAGGCTGCTTTGCGTCTTAACACAGCTGGTACGTGGGAACTTAAGGACCGTCACTGCTCCCCGGAAGGTCTCAGTCCCACGACAGGACCAAGGCCCTCAGCTCAGCTACCCCAGAGACTGCACGCTTCCTTTCAGAAGACTGTGAGTTAAAGCCGGACAGTGACCAACCAGACACCGAGGGAAACACCCCGGCCACATGCGGTGTGTCTGCAGCACAAGCGCCTGGATGTCTGCTCTCCTCTGCTCTGCCCTCGACCTTTGCCCAGAGATACTGCACGGAGCCCAACCCTGCCCGCTTGGCTCGCCCTGGGTGTCCCACCGCAGCTGGAGACTTCTGCCCACAAGGGAAAGAAAATGAAAGTGAAAGTCACTCAGATGTCTCTGACTCTTTGCGACCCCATGGACTGTAGCCCTCCAGGCCAGAATACTGGAGTGGTTGCCATGCCCTCCTCCCGGGATCTTTCTGACCCAGGGATTGAACCCAGGTCTCCAGCATTGCAGGTGGACTCTTTACTGTCTGAGCCACCAGGGAAGGGACCCAAACTGCCAGCAGCCAGGACTCCCTTCCAGGCTGAACAGCTGATGCTAATGTGATATGGCGGACAGCAAGGGACAGGGGGCTGCGGTGGGTTTCCCTGTGGTCGAGGCTTCCGGGGGTGAGGGCAGGGTTGATGTAAGATGTGGGGAGGGAGTGGGGATGTGGGGCTCTGCCCGCCTACCCCCCCAGCACCACCACTGTTGTGAAGACTCAGCCTGAAGCTGAAGGAGGTGGTGACAGTGGCAAGAACACCAAACCCCAAACTGGAAACTTGAATTCTGTTTTTTCATTCATGCATTTATTTTTTTGAAAAGGAAAAAACCCACACATATAGGGATGGCCCCTGTGATTTGGTAAGGAGTCAGGAGTGTCTGTGATCACAGCTAGGGCATGGAGACCACTCAGGAAGGTGGGCAGGGATGGGCTCCAGGGGCAGGTGGCATGGCCCCTTTGGGCTCTGGGGAAGAAGCAGATGTCCAGGAGAGATGAGAAGGGAGACCAGCCACACAGCCATGCTCTGGACGGACAAACAGATGGACAGAGGATTTGTGGGTGGAGCAGGGTCACCAGCTGAAAGGGGCATTCTGGGCAGACATAGGGGTGATAGGGTGTGGATTTGGGGCAGGTCACTGCTGGTGGAGGGGCCTGCAGGACTGAACGACAGCTGCAGGGAAGGGGAGACGAGGGCCCCAGGACAGCCTGGCCCATGACCTCAGCAACGTCTCTTTGGGGGCCTCAGTACCCCCATCTGAAAGGCCCCGCGAGCACTGGGGCATCTGTGTTAGTGGGAGGTGAACCTGGAGTGAAATGTAGGAAACGATGTTCGAACTAGTTTCTAAACTGCTTCAGAAAGTGATTTTTTCTTTATAACATTCAATTTTTAGTCAACCATACTTGAATTTTAATTAGTACATGATTGTTACATTTTCAAGTCAACACTGAATATTTCTGCCACCAGGGCTGCAGTACTGTGTCCAACAGCAGGCAGGACTTGAGAGGTGCACCCAGTACTGACCACAGATGTGCAGATGGGCCCAGGGCAGGAGGGCAGACATTCTCCTCGTGCACGGGCTCACGAGAGCACGCGTTCCTGCGGCTCTGTCCATGTGCACGCTCATGACGTGGTGATTTTATAGCAAAACCACGTTCTTCAAACCTGGAGAGCCTTGGCTACTATTTTCCTGGAAAACACTTTATGCTACTGTCTGATGGCCACCGGTTTTCCAGGGCTTTCTGTTACCTAGTCTATTGTGACACAGAGGGTTTCACATTTAGAGAAAACTGAAGCCTCCAAAAACATCTTCATAAGGACATAGCTGCTTTTGCAGTTAGTTCTAAGTATGTGATTTACCTCTTAGATAACAGGGATCTCTCAAGTCTTCAGAACAGAAGCCACAGTGTAACAGCTGCACTAACATCACACAACGGAATCAGGACTCGGCCCTCTCTCGATGCAGACCTGCCTGCCTGGAGGAGGTGGTGGGGCCGGGGCACCAGGTTGCAGGGCTGAGCTCTGCTGGGAAAAACTGCCTATGAGTTCAGAGGAGAAACAACAGTGCTGCTCTCCTTAAGAAAATAGCCTGGAATGTGGAACAGGTGCAAACAGGCCTTTTTAGAACGAGAACAACCCTTAAAGTGTGTGAATGGACCATGTGAACAAGGTGTTTTTGCTCAAGCAAAGGGTGTTTGGTGAAATAGCATCACTGACTCAATGGACATGAACTTGAGCAAACTGCAGGTGATAGCGGAGAACAGGGAGGCCTGGTGTGCTGCAGTCCATGGGGTCGCAAAGAGTCGGACGTGACTGAGTGACTGAATAACAACACAAAGGGTGTTTGGGGGCGAGAGCCTCCCGGTCGAGGGGAGAGGCAACTTTCCAGCCAAGAGTTTTATGTGGGACGTCAGCTTGGGGACAGAACCATCATGTTAGTGAATGACCACACCAGTCACCAGCCTCAGGCCTCAGGTTTATTTCTCAAGCACCTGCAAAATCATGACAACTATTTGCATTTCCACCTTAAGCATCTCGAGAATTTAAACTCACGCCAAGGCCAGCTCATCAGTTTCTGAGAACAAAACAGCTGCACCTTCTTGCCCCCTTGGTGGTTTCACATCGGCAAGCAGCCTCCAAAGGATCAGTAGTCACTCCCAAATGCAGTCCCACCCCAACAGTAATGAAGGAAAGCACACCAAAGCTCCACTTCTGTCTGGAAGGAACCGACGATGAGTTCTTGCTAACAGGACATGACGGCCGGGTCCACAGTGTGACCACACGGTTTGAAGCGACTGAAACGTCAGGGTCCCTGATTTTCTTTTAGGAAAAGCACCCCGTGGGTTCGCTGGCAGCATTTACAGTTAGAAAGAGAGCGTTACCGTTGGCGGGCAGGTAGGTGAAGTGCTGGTACTGGCTCCGCTTCCTCTTCCCGTTGCAGACGTAGAAGTTGACCTGCACAGGGCTGGTTATCCTCTGGTTGCGGAAAGGCGGGATCTCCACCACCAGTGAGTTCTAGAGAGAAAGAGGTGGGCGAGGGCAGTGAGTGACTCACAGCCAGGGACACACCCACCCACACCACCACCACCCACCCCACCAAGAGTGAGATGCGCAGGTTTCTCCCTGTAGAGGCCGGCCAAGCACCTGAGGACCAGGGCTCCTGCATGGCCAGAGCCCAAAGTGGGCTGAGGCGGGGCGTGCCGGGAGGAGGCGTGGGCTTCATCTAAGATGCTGTCGACTGAGTCAGGAGAGAAGTCGTGAGCACAGGTGCCAAGAGGGGACCAGCCACTGGGCAGGACCCCACACCTCTGTCCCCAAACCCAAGCATGACCTGCAGGAAACTATTAAGACCCCAGGCACCAACTTGCAGTGGAGCCAGGAGCACCTGTCCAGGTAACTGGCAGCAGAGACCCAGGGCAAGTGCCCCCTGGAGACACTCTGTGCCAATGGCCCAAAGCCCAAGCCACGACCCCGAGAATGGATGGGGATGGGAAGGTAGACAGGCAGGCACAATGGACCAGGGGTTTATGTAAGCTGTTGTTACCCTTCCAGGTTTTAAATGAAAGATCAGCAACATCTGCACCAAACTGCCCCCAACTGCCCCCTTTCAAGTACAGATACACAGAGGAGTCACTGGGGCAGGGCCAGGGTGTTTTGTGGGGGAAGGAAGCAGGAAGGGTCTGTGTGCTCAGGTGCCAGGCCATCCACACGAGGGCCCAGCCTCAGCACCAAAGAGAGGCCCTGATTTTGGGAGTTGGGTAGGGCAAGATTTCACATCCTAAAAGGTTTCTTCAATGATTTTTATCATATGATTTCAGTTAACAAGAGGAAAATGTGTAAGAAAAATCCATGGCATCACTTTTTTTTAAGAGTTGTAGCCAATTAACAGCAAAATTGGTTGAATCTGGTTAATAATGAAATCTTAAGAATGTTTAAACAGAAAAGTGAGGAGAACTTCAGGGCAACTCTTCCCTTTACAGGTGAAAACATGAGGCAGTCTGCTGCTAAGGGCATCTGGTGGAGGGGGGGCGGGCAGGACCAGGCCCGCAGCCTGCTCTGGTCTCCGTTTCCTGGGACCACATGTGGGCCAGAAAGTGCATTTCTGTTGTTTTAATAACTTCATCCCATACGGAGTCAGTGGAGCCAAGGGTGGGTGACCCGGCAAGAGCATGCGTGCTCAGTCAAAGCCCTGCTGGGGCCGCACCTCTGCCACGTCTGTGCTCCAGCCCCACAGCCCGGGTCTGGGAGCCTGGCTCAGGCTGGACAGGCCTGCACTTCAGCCTGGGCTCTGACATCTCCAAGTCTTTGCTCCACCACTGGCACAAGGGAGAGGACGAGGAAGACACACCTCGGGGCAGTGGTCTGAGGAAGGGACTGCAGGTAATGCTGGCACCAGGCACACAGCTGGTACTCAATGACGGCAGACACCGGAGTCAACAGCAGAAACGAGGACAAGACACAGAAAGGCAGAGGGCCTGCTCAAGTTGAGACCAGAACCAGAGCTGGGACACAGGAGTGGCTGCAGGGATGCACCGGGACATGCCTGGTGGGGCAAGGAACCTTGAGCAGATTCCACGTCAGGGGGCCAGGTGACTGGAGGACGACTGTGTTTAGATGTGGGCACAGACTGATATGCTGGACAAGTTATTAAATAGTGATGAAGCAGAGGGTAGAGGTCAGAAGGGAAACCTGTCTCTCCAGCACCAGGGTGAGAGGGCCAAACGGCACTCAGGACACTCATGCCACTTACTTTGACAAAACCCACCGTCTACACTTCTCATGGTCATACATAAACCGCACACGCGTGCCACCCGACCTTGTTGAAATGTATTGTGTGTGTGTGTGTGTGTAGATACATACCAACTGTATACACTGCTTAAGGTCACACATAAACCACACATGCAGTGCCACCCAGCCTTACTGAAATGTATAATGTGTATGTATGTGTGTGTGCGTGTAGATACACGCCCATGACAGGAAAAGGGTGGAAGGAAATACGCCCACATGTTAATGGTGGCCACATCCCACTGAAATTTCACTAGGCGTTTTCCTTTTTAAACTTTGTTAATATCTTCCAAGTTTCCACAATGAATATAGCACTCTTTCATAATTAGAAGAAATATATGAAAGTAAACTTCATTTAAGAGATAAGAAAGGTGAAACCATAAACCTGAAGCACATTGCTGTTCACATGCTTTTCTCTCAGAACACACGACTGATAATGGTTAAGTTTTCTTTAAAATATGCACTGTTCACAGTGGAAAAGGAAACCCAACAACGGAAAATCTGAACATGCAAACTTGGCGGAATTATTTCAATGCCAAAAATGCACAGCTTCTGCTGGCCTCTCCTTCCTGCCCAGGGAGAAGGGGCGGGTAGCCCGGGGGCAGAAGACTTGGGCCTACAGGGGGGCTGGAACCTGGAGCCAAGGGCCTCTGTTTCGGGGTGACCACCGGTGGCTGGTGTTGGTCACAGAAAACCTGAGGCCTACCTCTGTAATTGTGGGGCCTGTGGGGCCTGGAGTCCTTGTCCAGAAGTGGAGTTCCTAAGCCAGCAGCACTTCCCCAAGGGAACCAGGAGGAGCTGTGAGGCAGCGTGTGAGGTTAGAGGCCTGGACACCCTGGGGGGTGGTGACAGTGGGATACAGGTGTCCTCCCTGGGCCTGGAAGAATAAGTTTACCTTGATACCATTTGGAAAGGTTTCTGTAAATGTATCAGTGCTTGGAAAAGGAAGCTAAAGTCACAGGTAAAGATGCTTGCGGTAGTTATGTATGGATGTGAGAGCTGGACCATAAAGAAGGCTGAGTGCCAAAGAACTGATGCTTTCTTTCAAATTATGGTGCTAGGGAAGGCTCTTAAGAGTCCATTGGACAGCAAGGAGATCCAACCAGTCCATCCTAAAGGAGATCAGTCTTGGGTGTTCACTGGAAGGACTGATGCTAAAGCTGAAGCTCCAGTACTTTGGCCACCTGATGCAAAAAGTTGACTCACTGGAAAAGACCCTGCTGCTGTGAAAGATTGACGGCAGAAGGAGGAAGAGGTGACAGAGAATGAGATGGCTGGATGGCATCATCGACTCAATGGACATGAGTTTGAGCAAGCTCTGGGAGTTGGTGAAGGACAGGGAAGCCTGGTATGCTGCAGTCCATGTAGTTGAAAGAGTTGGACACGACTTAGCAGCTGAACAACAATGTGCTTCTTCCTGATGAAGCCACCTGTATGGAGGGAGGGGATTCCAGACACAGGGCAGAGGGTACTGGGATAATGTCTGCAAATCTCGCGGCCGATGGAGAAAATTCAGTCTTTATCATGAATGAGACTTTGAACAACGACTCCCACTGCCTGTGCTCTCAGGAATGGACCGTCCACAGGCCACCATCAAGAGGGGCCAGTGGGACGAGGGAGAGAGAGTGGAGGAACTTTGAACTTCAAAAAATCACCATAGGATGTAAGAGTAATATAAAATAATTAAATATAAATCTATTACATTTAAATTATTAATTACCTCATTCAAGATGTTCATATTCTTATTTTTTCTGCACTTGATACAACATTCTCAGAGAAATGTTAGTATGTCTTATGGTGATTATATATTTTTTCTTTTCCCTTATATTTCTTCTGATTTTTGCTTTATGTATCTTTGTTTCTTTGCTGTTAGGTGTCTAATGGTTTATAATATCTATCTTCTTTGTAAATTGTTCCTTTTATCATTAAAAAAATTCTTTTTTCATTTAATATAAATAAGTTTAAATTTTTAAAAGTAAAGGATTTTTAAAAGAAAAAAAAAACATCTGCCAGCCCCTGTGCATTGTTACCTGAAGATTCCTCTTGCTCTGAGAAGACAAAGGACAGACACTTGGAGGTGGACAGTAATCCAACCTGTCAATAAACGCTTCAGACACAAAGTCTCCACACCCCAACCAGAAGGCAGGGACTGGGAGTGTGGGTGAGAGCACAGGGCTGCTCTGCTGGCCATTCTTACAAAATAAAGACGCAGACCGAAAGGCGCACCGTCAGTGCTCATGCAGAGGAAGCAGAAGCCTTTGCCGACTTCAGACAGAAACACAGCAAGAAGGCACCAGTCTTCCTCAGATCCTCCCCTGCTTCTCCCTCAGGCCCCCCTCCTGGTTCTCCCTCAGGCCCTCCTCCTGCTTCTCCCTCAGACCCCCTCCCAGTTCTCCCTCAGGCCCCCCTCCTGGTTCTCCCTCAGGCCCTCCTCCTGCTTCTCCCTCAGGACCCCCTCCTGCTTCTCCCTCAGACCCCCTCCTGGTTCTCCCTCAGGGCCTCCTCCTGCTTCTCCCTCAGGCCCCCCTCCTGCTTCTCCCTCAGACCCCCTCCTGGTTCTCCCTCAGGGCCCCCTCCTGCTTCTCCCTCAGACCCCCTCCTGGTTCTCCCTCAGGCCCCCTCCTGGTTCTCTCTCAGGCCCCCCTCCTGCTTCTCCTTCAGGCCGCACTCCTGGTTCTCTCTCAGGCCTCACCCCTGGTTCTCTCTCAGGCCTCACCCCTGGTTCTCTCTCAGGCCTCACTTCTGGTTCTCTCTCAGGCCTCACCCCTGGTTCTCTCTCAGGCCCCACCCCTGGTTCTCTCTCAGGCCTCACCCCTGGTTCTCTCTCAGGCCTCACCCCTGGTTCTCCCTCAGGCCTCACTTCTGGTTCTCCCTCAGGCCTCACTCGTGGTTCTCTCTCAGGCCTCACTCCTGGTTCTCTCTCAGGCCCCCTCCTGGTTCTCTCTCAGGCCTCACCCCTAGTTCTCTCTCAGGGCCCCTCCTGGTTCTCCCTCAGGCCCCCTTCCTGTTTCTCCTTTAGGCCTCACCCCTGGTTCTCTCTCAGGCCTCACTTCTGGTTCTCTCTCAGGCCTCACTCGTGGTTCTCCCTCAGGGGCCCCTGGTTCTCTCTCAGGCCCCCTCCTGGCTCTCCCTCAGGGCCCTCTGGTTGTTCCTCAGGTCCCCCTCCTGGTTCTTCCTTGAGTGTGAGCAGCCACAAACACCACGGAGGCCAAGTGTACAGATGGGCACCTGCAGGCCCTGAGCCTGCAGACGATGGGTGTGCACAGCAGACGGCAGGTCTATAGGTCCCCCGGCTGCTGGCCAGCATGACAGGCAGGTGGAGCAGCATTTAGATCTGACCTTGAGCTTGTGTCCTGGTGGGAGGACAGCGCATGATGAGCCAAGGATGCTGGCGGAAACCCTGGGCCCGGGTGGCCAGGCAGTGAGGGGGTGGGGCTCAGGCTCTGGAGAGGAGGGGTCCTCTCAGAGGGCAGTGAGTCTGGGCTCCCTGGTGACAATGGCCAGTGGAGACCACAAGCTCTGGGCATGTGTGTGCACCAGGTCTACGTGGTGGGGGCCTGCAGCCCAGGAGCTGCCTGGCTCTCTGCAGTCACCCCGCGTCCGCACTGTCTGCTCCCTGCGCTGCGTATGCCGAGAGCACTTGGGTCAGGAGGCACTTCACAACCATTTCCACTCCTTGCTCTCTCTTTCTCTCTCTGTGTGCTTATCTGTGGTTCACTGCAACAAATCAGAAGCCATGTGCCTTGGGCCAGGAGCCCCTCTGTAGTCAAGAGCCTCTCCAGAGAGCACGTGGGCCCCCTAGGCTGTCTGTCCACTCCCCTTGCCCCCACCACCACCCATCTGGCCCACACTCACCGGCTTGCACAGGTCTCCTTCAGTTTTTGCCTCCATCTCCCAGATGTGGTGGCCATCTGCAAGAAAGGATTTGGGAAGTCTATTATTCTGTCTCAACAGGGCGGCCTCCAAATCACAACTGGATGCAGGCAGATGGGAGTCCTGCAATGAGAGGACCCACCCTTGCCTGGCTGGCTCAGCAGCAGCTGACGGGAGTGGGTCCCTGCGTGACTGATCAACCAGAGTGGATGCCAGGGCCCCAGGGAGAGGCTCAAACAGACCTGACCTCAGGTCTGGAGCGGGGAGCTGGAGACCCCCACTCTGCAGGAGGGAGCCCTTGAGTGTCCCTAGCGAGGGCCTTGAGCATCCCTAGCGCCAGCCCTGGAAGGGGTCTACGCCCCAAGCGGGAGTAACCCAGGAGGAAGGCAGGCAACCCAGGTAGGAAGGCCATCGTCTGGGATGTGAGCCTGAGTGCAGTGCACACAGCGGGAGCTGGGGCCTCATTACCTGAGCATAAAGAGCCCTCCTGGGTCTTGGGAGCAGGGTTATTCTAATAAGTGTGGACCTAGAGCCACGGGTCCTGCCCTGCTCAGGGGAACTGGGGGCTGAATAAGAAAATCCTCTCTGAGACTACTCCTTGCCACATCAGGACACAGAAATGCAAAACACAAGGTATTTTTAACCTTACCCCGTGGCCGTTTGCATGTTTGAAAAAATGAAAAGGCTCCAGGGCCTGTGAAAGAAAGGGCTTATTGTCCCTGGGCCAGGCCCTGGAGGGAGGCGAGGCCCAGGACCTGCTGGCTGGGGTGACAGAGCAGCGTCGGGTGCTAGGAAGGCCCTCTGGCAGGTGTGCTTTGCCCACAAGGCCTAGTCGTTATTTGGCAGTAACAGATGCAAATGTCCTACATGGACCTCTTTGCACTTTTTTATAAAGTCGCTCCCCAAATGAAACGTTACATCTAGTAATGGTTCTGGGCCTAGTTTTTGTTTTCTCACTGTTTTCCAAGAAGAAATGTATGTGTTGCAAATACTAAATTATAAATAAGTTAGAATTGCCTTTTTCTCCCTCACAGTGCTGGCTGGGCAGGGGCGGAGGGCGGAGTAGAGAGGAAATGTGAGTCACAAAGAGGCCTGGACGTGCCAGGCCACACCAATCCCTCGGGACACCGAGTGCCCCCGCGGGGCATCCAGCAGATGACCCACTAGGGGAATCAAACACTGCTGGAGCCTGGGGACCCGCATCCGTCTCTCCTCTAGGAAAAACCAACAGGAGACAGAAAGAACACCCCCGCCCTTAACGGCACTGGCATTCCGCAAGCAGCAGACAAGACAGCTCCCGTGAGGGCAGGGCTCAAGGAAGGAGCGACCCCCAACTTGGGCGATAAACAGCAGAGGGTCCCTGGGACGTGTGGAAAGCACCGGGACACGGCTCCCGCGGTGCAGCCCAGACCTGCTGTGGATGCGCCACTGGGCCCCACCACCCCCACCGGTTTGAGGAAACCAAAATGACTCTTCCTGTAACCAAGCCTCCCACGTCCTTGGTGCCTTTTAAAAACAACAATTTTTCTTATGACAAAGCCCATCGTTGCCCTAAAACCGCCGTTAAGTGTTAAAACCTGAACAGCTGTGGCAAAGCCTGGCAATTGCTTCACTCCTGGTCCATAGAGGTTGACAGACCCTTTAACCCAGAGTCCACCGCCCACCCTCCAGGAGGGTCCACAGAACAGACCAGCCTACAAAGAATGGGCTGCAGGTCCACCGGGGGAACAGCCATCACGGGAAACACGGGTGTGGAGTGGGCGGTGGGCGGTGGGCGTGCGCACCGAGGACAAGCACGGCTGGAGGGGCCTTCCCCTCCAGGCCCTCGCGGGCTGCGCGACACCATCCCGTACAGTGCTGGCCTGGGGTCCAGCAGTCCCACCGTGCAAGCAGATCCGCAAGGTGACTCGCCTGGCCACCCTCACAGGCTCACAGCCCTGTCACAGCATCTAAAAGCACAGATCCCTGGAGCCACAGAGAGACGAGCACGAAGCAAAGGGGAGAGGCATACGGGCCACTGAGCTCCAGCTCACAGGCCCAGGGCTCCCACATCCCTCACCTCAGCCTGGGGGCTCTGGCCCAGTCTCTGTTCTGTGGTCAGAAGTGCACACGCAGTCCTGCTCCAGGAGGAGGCCGGAGCAGCAGCCAGGGTGGCCGGTGCCTGCCCTGTGGGACCGCCACGCAGGACACTCCCCAGTGCCCCCACCCCGCTGACTGCTGACTCCTCGCACTGCCCCGCCTGGGGCTGGTGCCCCTGGCCTCTGGCATCCTTGTTTCTGCAAAGCTGCTGGGAGGCCACCGGGTGTGGAACGAAGCCGCAGCCCCTACGGGAAGGGAGGCCACGGGCCTGAACGGGCCTTTGTGCTCCAGCCTTATCAGGAGCTCGCTGGCCTCTTCAGTAGGAATTGTGTGCAAGCCCAGGAGTAAAACTATTCCGAGTCATTAGGGAATTCCCTGCAGCCTGAGTCATCGGAAAGGCTTCCCCGCCACACCCAGTGGAGGAGCTGGGCCCGGGAGGGGCCGCCCCGCCGCACGGCCTGCTCCCTGCTCCACAGGGTGGGGACAGAGCAGGCCCGCTGGACGGAGCCCCGAGGGTCCCCAGCAGCTGACCCTGCCTCAAACTCACTGGTTTCCAGCCCTCCGCAGGGCCAGGGTGGGGGTGCTGCCTCTGACGGCCGCAGGGACAAGCAGACGAGCCTCCAGAGTGAAGCAAGGTCACTCCCTCGCCCAGGGGAGGAACACGTGTGCGCTCAGGTGAGCCTGCACAGACCCACTGCGCATCGTGTGTGATACCAACAGCCGACCACAGCGAGCGACAAGTAGGACGGGCACCATCTGGCCTTCAGAGGGCGACGTTCTGACGCCCTCACGGGACATTCCTGGAGGACCTTGCTGGGTGGCAGAGCCGGGAATAGGATGCCATGGCCCCCAACCCCAGCAGGGCCCCACCCGACTGTCATCTGCATTGAAGGCACTTGGGAAATACAACCCCCCAAGACTGCTGAAAACATTCAGTTCAGGGTCGTGGGAGGACCACTTGGCTCCGAGGCCCAAAGTGAGAAAAAGCCTCCTAAGGACCAGAGGAGCCTGGCTGCTGTTCTTTTCCACCCACTGACGGTCAGCACTGTTTCCTGATGGTCAATCCTGGGCAGTGGCAGGCCTTCCCTGCAGGAAACAAGTCCTGTTTCTGTTGCAAAGATTAGGACTGAGGACATGATGTTCTCTTCTGGGTCTGTGACCACGTGGGGTTTGGGACCTCAGTAATAGGTTTGAACAGGTCTGACAGGGAGGTGGTCTGGTCGTGTGGCTGGCGGTCACGCTGAACCCGATGATCCTCCAAGTCTACACCCTGGGTGGTTTAGCCCTGAGCCTGGGCAGATGGGACCTGCCTGAGCCTCAGTGTGAAGGGGTCCCCCTTGAGTCTGGGCCCCGAGGAGGTACAGTGTCCACTAAGAATGCCCTGGGGGCCGAGCCCGTGTCCAGCCACTCACAAGCTGCAGCAAACCATGTTGCCTGCCGAAGCCACCGGCTCTGGTGAGGTCTGCTGAGCTTCACAGTTTCTAAGAGCCGTGTGGAAAGGCTAGGCTGCACAGCGCTGACTTTAAGCATCACAATCGAGACCCTGGTGACATGCGGTGCAAGCTCCAAACCCCTGGTCTCTCCTGATCCCCCTCCAGTGGGCACTCTCTCTGTGTTCTCATATGTTTTTAATATCTGCATGTACGTGCAAGGGTATCTCTCATGCATAAGCCTTAACAGAGCCCCTGACCTCCAGCAGGAAAGAGCGGGGGGTGGGGTGGGGGGCGCATCTCAGCATCCTGCTCCTGCCAGGCCTCCCAGTGAGTCTGTCCCAGACCCCACGCTCAGGGACATCCACTGTGGGAGGTGGCATCTGGCTCAGAGGCCACAGCTGTCCTTGAAGGGAAGGCCCTGTGGTTTCTTGCTGGACACTAAACCCTGAGCAGAATTACAGGGTGGTTCTGGAGAGTCCCACCACGAACGCAGCTGAGAACGCACATCTCAGAGGGGCTGCCTCACGGCTCTTTCGGAGGGGTTCCCTGACCATGGGAGGAGCCTCCCTCCCGTGTCCTGAGGGCCATCCTCCTCCAGGACCCTGCTTGGTCACACAAGGTGGGCACAGGTGACAGCCAGCTCTGGCCAGAAGGAATCTTGAGACACTTAAGAAACTCCAAGCACTGCTCAGACAGTGCTTGGACAGCCACCTCACCCAGCATCTGACGTGCGACAGGCCAGCCACAGTCCTACTCCTGCCCATGGCCAGCGGCTCCTGGACCAGCCTCACCACTCACATGCCAGCCTTGCTGCCTCCAAGTAGGGACTAAAGACAGAATTTTCCAGCACACCAGGCACCTCCTCAGGACCTAGAGGATGACCAGGCTTTCAGTCTGAATTGACTTTAGTGGTTTCTCGCCTGAAAATCAACCAGGAAAAGCCTAGTAACTGTTGAGGCCCATCAGGAAGCATGTGTGCTAGGCTAGGAATGCACGCTGGACACGAGGGACTGGCGTGGACATGTGTGCAAATGTGCCGGCACCTTTGTTTAGACGCAGACACAGTGTGACAGGACGCACAGCTGCGTGTTTACACTGCCCTTGTCGTGACGCACCATGTGTTTGCGGGACGTCTGGTCTCCACCCACTTACTGGTTTCTTGCCCTCTGCCCACCTGACACGGAATGCTGCAGGAGACAGCAGGCTGGGGGCAGGCCAGTGTGGCAGCACCGAGCCCGCTGGGGGCCAGGGAGCCCAGCGAACAGCCAAGCACCCGGGAACTCGGCTTCCAGCCACAGGCGACGGCCACCGTGCAGACCCGTGACCAGGCCACCGTGACCGATGAGCCCGCCCCCGTCCACGACAAGCTGAGGAGATTGGGAGACGCCTCACGGTCCCATCATGGCACCCAGGTCGAGGTCATGGCTGACTGCTCGAGGAAACAGCCTGGGGTGCTGGCCAGCTCCCACCACACGCATCTCCGAGTGCAGTGAGGACCCTGCCGCCCACAGGCTGGGAGGGGGTGCCCACACACACATTTAGAACACAAACGCTGAAATTATTTCAAAATCTACCTCCTCCAAAGAGGGGCATTCTGGTAGTGTGAATTCTTCCCCCACCACTGTACTCAGGTGGGTCTTCTCCCTCCTGTAAAACAATTTCCAATCACAGGCACAATAATGCAGGCAGAATGAGGTCAAGGTGAAACTCTCAAGCCCGTTTTGACTGAAGCACTTAAGTTTCAGACTGTACAAAATCAGCCCCATTACGGAGGCTGAGAGCCTCCGCGGTTTGTGGTGAGCAGCAGGGGCCCTGCCCTGGTCTCAAGAGCTGGACTGGGGCTCAGAGGAGCAGCTGGGCAACTGGCCCCGGAACCCGGCCTGTGGGCACTCCCTTCCAGCCTATGGGTAGCGGCACCCCCTCAGGCCAGCTCTCCACAAGGAACATGTTCTACAAGCACACCCCAGGGTCTGGGAGAGGTGAGGCCACATGCTCATCCTATGACCATGTGGACTGGGCAGGGCTGGGCAGCCCTGGGGCAGCAGCTGTGCTTCCCCCAGCCCTACTCCCACCCCTACCCCTAACCCCCTGCACCCATCCTGCAGCTCAGTGACAGGCTGGTCACCTGGTTCCCTAGACACCAGAGAGCAGAGACCCTTTCCCTTCAGACCTGTAGAGGAGCATACAGACACGGGTCCATGTGCACACACACACAGGTCCACGTGCACGTACACACCTGCATGCAGACACAGGTCCTCGTGCACGTGTACACACATGCACACACACATACACATATGGGTGGCTGTGGCCCCAGGGGCCACCATCATTGAAAGCAACCAGTGTCTCCTGCACTGTGGGGCGCTGTGCCTCCAGAACGAACAGCACAGAAAGGTCTCTGGGCCCAGTGGGGTCCCCTGTGGCTTCCGTGCCCACTGCACAGCTGGATACCTGCCTAGGATGGTCTGCGGTTCTAAGAAAAGCAAAGACCAGCAAGAGCTGGTTGGAGCCCCTGAAGAGGCACCTACTAGCTGGGCAGACGCAGGCTCCACACCCGCAGCCCCTTGAAGCCATGTGGGGAGGCCCTGGGACCGTGCATGGCACCCTCTCCAGCCAGCCAACCTCTGCCGGCGCCCAAACACCAAGCACTCGATGTTGGTTTTAAGAGGAAATACCTGGTGCTTTCTCCACAAAAATGACCTTGGAGTCCTGCAGAAAGTTGTGGCCGGAGAGGACCATTCTCTTCCCTCCGAGGACGGGGCCGCTGGCCGCACTCTGCTTCTCCACGAGGGGCAGCTCCTGGGCCGAGCGCTGGGCTGTGGGGGTGGGGCAAGAAGTGAGCCAGCGAGACCCCTCCCAGGAGGGCTGGTCCACCCACACCCCACCCAGCCCTCCTGGGCAGCCGGCCCACCCACGACCCGTTGTCAAAGGGAAGGCAGCACGCCTCTGACTGGTCCACGTGGAGACGTGTGTGCGTACACACGAGTGTGTACACACGTGAGTGTGTGTGTGTGACTCTGTGAGAGTGAACGCGTTCTGCTAGAGTGATCACTCTTGAAGGGCCTGGGGAAGCTGTGGGGAGTCCTACAGGTGAGGGGGGACACAGCCTGCTCACCAGCAGCTACAGGGCAATCCCTGGGTCTAACCGGGCAGGGGGCCCACAAAGCAAGGCACCCCAGCCTAAAGTTGAATGTGGTGGGCTCTCAAGGGCTGAGGGCACAGGTGGCCACGCTCGGGAAATGAGGCAGAGGTCTATGTAGCAGCAACAGCGAAGATACATTCTGCGGCCCTCAGTGACCGGGGTCCTCACACGGCCCTCCCCAGTGACCAGAAGACCTGAGATAAGGGGCCTGCTCCTTCTCACGGGGAGAGACCATAGGTCAGAAAGCTGGAGCCACCTGCAGCAGAGCCCACAGCCTGGGGATGGCCATCTGGAGACTGGACAGGAGGGTCCAGCAAGAGTGGACCACGTGGCACAGAGGGGACGTGAGGGAGGGGCTTTGAGGCAGAAAGCTGGAGCCACCTGCAGCAGAGCCCACAGCCTGGGGATGGCCATCTGGAGACTGGACAGGAGGGTCCAGCAAGAGTGGACCACGTGGCACAGAGGGGACGTGAGGGAGGGGCTTTGAGGCAGAAAGCTGGAGCCACCTGCAGCAGAGCCCACAGCCTGGGGATGGCCATCTGGAGACTGGACAGGAGGGTCCAGCAAGAGTGGACCACGTGGCACAGAGGGGACGTGAGGGAGGGGCTTTGAGGCAGAAAGCTGGAGCCACCTGCAGCAGAGCCCACAGCCTGGGGATGGCCATCTGGAGACTGGACAGGAGGGTCCAGCAAGAGTGGACCACGTGGCACAGAGGGGACGTGAGGGAGGGGCTTTGAGGCAGAAAGCTGGAGCCACCTGCAGCAGAGCCCACAGCCTGGGGATGGCCATCTGGAGACTGGACAGGAGGGTCCAGCAAGAGTGGACCACGTGGCACAGAGGGGACGTGAGGGAGGGGCTTTGAGGCAGAAAGCTGGAGCCACCTGCAGCAGAGCCCACAGCCTGGGGATGGCCATCTGGAGACTGGACAGGAGGGTCCAGCAAGAGTGGACCACGTGGCACAGAGGGGACGTGAGGGAGGGGCTTTGAGGCAGAAAGCTGGAGCCACCTGCAGCAGAGCCCACAGCCTGGGGATGGCCATCTGGAGACTGGACAGGAGGGTCCAGCAAGAGTGGACCACGTGGCACAGAGGGGACGTGAGGGAGGGGCTTTGAGGCAGAAAGCTGGAGCCACCTGCAGCAGAGCCCACAGCCTGGGGATGGCCATCTGGAGACTGGACAGGAGGGTCCAGC
>SJYC01042939.1:0-25996 GCA_006408675.1 Madoqua kirkii
GGGGGGCCGTGAGGGAAGGGCCACGGGGCAGAGGGGAGCCATGAGGGAGGGGCCGTCAAGGATATCTGACTGATGTTCAAGTCAGAGACAAAGGAAGAGCCAGGATGCTCCCTGAAGCAGCTGGCAGGCGAGCTGTGAGGATGGGTGTCCCCACACAGCGCAGCCCAGGGGCGGGGTGGAATGTGGTGGGCTGTGGGAAGGGAAGGGTCTGGTGGGACTGGCCCTCAGCCTGGACACGCGGCAGCAGGGGGCGGGGCACTCACAGCACTCGATGGGGTTGGAGGCCACTTGCAGCGACAGCGTTCGGCCGTTGGGCTGCGGGATGTGGACGCGAAAGACCAGCCGCACCCGCGTGTTCTTTCTCCCGATGTCTGTCTCCCCCTTGCGCAGCTCGATGTCGGAGTTCCTGAGCTTCAGGATCCCGGCACAGTCGATGCTGTGAGACGAGAGTGCCTGCCTCAGTCCCCAGCCCTGCCCGACACCCACTCACCTGTCAGGATGGCCCCACGTCCACCCATCAAGCGAGGGGGTGGTGAAGGAGCAGGACAAGCCAGCCCCTCATGCACCCGAGTCTCAAGCAGGCAGAGCCCCACTCACTCAAGGCCCGCCGCAGTGGGCAGGTGTGGATGCCCCAGAGAAAGGCTCCTGGGGTGGGCTCTGAAAACCTCCTTCCCCAAGATTCTGGGAGTGTCTCCCCTCAGCTCAGGATCCTGGATTTGCTAGGGCCTCATGTGATTTCTGGAGAAGGCAATGGCACCCCATTCCAGTACTTTTGCCTGGAAAATCCTATGGATGGAGGAGCCTGGTAGGCTGCAGTCCATGGGGTCACTAGAGTGGGACATGATTGAGCGACTTCACGTTCACTTTTCACTTTCATGCACCTACTCCAGTGTTCTTGTCTAGAGAATCCCAGGGACAGGGAAACCTGGTGGGCTGCCGTCTATGGGGTCGCACAGAGTCGGACATGACTGAAGTGACTTAGCAGCAGCAGCAGCAGCATGTGGTTTCCTCTAGTTTCATTTAACTTAATGATTCCATCCAACACCAGCTTCCAGCACAACAATCCATAGGCAATTTGTCAGATGGAAACCAGCCCTTTCCTCTGTCAGAAGCTCACAGACAAGGCGGCATGAGGCCTGCAGGTCGGGACCACAGCCTGGCCCAGAGAGGTTGGCAGCCTGGCCTGCGGTGACTGTGCTGCCCCGGGCATGGAGTAAGTGCAGCCACTGGAGTCAGAGCTGCAGCTGCTGGAGGGACCAGCAGGTCTCCCAGCCGTCAGCCCCGCTTCTGGTCCTTGGGAAACTTAGAATGAATCCCCTCAAATCCCTGAAAAGCCAACACAGAGAGGAGGCTTTCCCTTTGTTTACAATGACTGATCAACACCCCACACAAGTCCACACTGTGGCTTCCCACACTCTCCCTCCCCAACCATGGCCCTGGGCTCCTTCTCCCTTGAGGATGCCCCAAACCCACCCGGGGGTAGGGCCTTCCCACCTGCTGTCTCCCTGCAAAGTCAGCTTTGAGGCTGCCCCCACGGACACCCCCTGGGAACTCCGTGTTAACGAACTGCTGCCTTACGTGTTTCTCTAGATACACAGGGTGTTGAGGCTCCATCCTGCGCCCACAGAGGCCCCCAGGAGAAGGTGAGTCCAGAGGGACAACCCCGCCCCTTTCTCTGCCACATTTGCATCTCAGGAGTGAAGGGAAGGGCACACTGTGGTCACTCGGCTAATGAGGCCACAAACAGGGACCCCACTTGGACCCGAGAAGATGACTCTGTAGCTTGCTAATTGAGTCACCTCTACGCCAAAGAGCCAGGCCTGACCTGCACATTCCAGCTGGTCTCATCAGCAGAAACCCTCACTGAAAACACAGCCCAGACGCGCTGGTCTCCATAATGCTTCAACATTAGCAGCATTTTGACCACTCCTCCAGCTTTCACAGAGCTTTCAGAAAGAAAAGGGTCCATGCGGGGGTGGGGGGAGTTAGGCGAGAATGATTTCATGTATGTGTATGGCTGAGTCCCTTTGCTGTTCACCTGAGACTATCACAACATTGTTAATCGGCTATACCCCAATACAAAATGAAAAGTTTTTAAAAAAGAAAAAGTAGGTGTCACGTTTGCACATGGAGGGGGCACGCACAGCTGTGAACTGAGTGGCAACATAAAAACCCTAGAAGGAAACAAGTCTGCCATCGTAAATGTTTGTCAAGTTTCCTGAAGTGTTAAGCAACGTGGAGGCGTGAGGAGGACTCCCCCTTCCCTCCGAGGGCCGGCCCAGCCCCTGGCCCGCGGCCGCACTTACGTGGCGCGCATGCTGTTCTCCGGCAGCAGCGGGATCTCCAGGACCTTGGTGCTGCAGACGACGGCCTCGTGGCTGGCAGTGGACACGGTCTTGCCTGTGATCCGATGGACCTGGTAGAACGCGTGTGGCCTCAGCAGTCGGTCGTCCGCCGTGCCGATGAAGAGCTGCAGGGTCAGCGGCTCGCTCTCCACGTAGCCGTGCAGCTGCGGGCAGAAGAGGGGGCTGTGAGCGCCCACGCCGCACCCGCCTTGCTCCCCACAGACGTGGGCGCAGGGGAGACTCGTGGCCTGGGGCCGGTCCCCACCCCGCGCTGGGATGGACACCTCACTAGTCAGCGTGGAACACTCGGCTGCCTGTGCTGGAACACGAGCGCACACGACAGCCACACACACCTGCACGTGTCTGCTTGCGTCTCAGGATGGCAACAGGGGCCCCACGAGGGGCAGGTGGGGAGGGGAGCTGGGGTCTCCGGGCCATGGCCTCGTCCACAGACACTCCTCTGCCCATGCATGTGGACACAAGCATCTCATGAGGCCAAGCCCCTCCACACAAGCCTGCCCCGGATCAGTTCAGACATGCACCCAACAGGACTCGACCCACTTTGTCCTACTCATTCCTGTCCTAACCAGAAACAGAATGCTCCAAACCAGACACAACCGACATCCGCCCAACAGGCCGTGGTGCGTGGGGCCCAGGCCATGGCCTATCTTCTGCCAGCTTCAAACCCCACATGGGAGCTGTAGGGAGGGGGCGCTGTACATGGCCATTTCAATTGTGTGCTGGGCACATGGTCTTGTGTGGGCACAAAACCCGTCAGCCTCGGGCCCCAGACACACGACGGGCTGACTCTGCCCTCTGGGGCTAAGTGCTGCTCCCAGGACCTTCAAGGGACCCTGGGTGGAGTTCCCGCCTCGCTTCCCCCTGTACCGCTCACTAAGAGTCCCTCTTGGAACGGCACTGGATTTGCCTTCCATCCTGTTTATGGCAGGCCGTCCTCAAGAGGCAAACCCAAAGCAAGAGGGCAGTGCAGGGCCAATCCCTGTGCCAATCCCCCTCCTGCAGAAGCGGGGACCTGCCAGGGTCCCGACACAGGACCCCAGGAAGGCAGCTGCCGACACAGACAGGCTCAGGGGGCACAGCGGGCTGCTCTCCTCTTCGCGGGTTGTCATCACTGCCCCTTGGACTCATGTTAGCAGTTCAGACAACAGGCAGCTCAATGAGCCAGACCAGTGCAGCCGAGAAGGCTGTCAGTCACTGCTTCCACGTGGGTGAGGGCACAGGCACCCACCCTCTGGCCGGCCCTGCTCCCCAGGTGGAAACACAGGAGAGCTGGCCCTGCAGTGGGGCTGTTCTCAGGTGCGGCCGATACATGAGCCCCAAAGCCCTTGCTTAGATGAGGCTTCAGGGGGATCAGTCTCCGCCCCGCCATCCAGGCTCCGCCTCTGTCCTGTGGGAAGTCCTGACAGTCACTTCACAGCCATAGGACAGGAGGCCAGGCTGGACGACCGAGAACTTCCAGGCAGTGCTGGCTTGGGACTGTTTGGAAGCAGACTAAATGCAGATAGTTCTCAGACACACAAGAGGGACAGGATCAGTGACCCACAGAAATGGGACCCACAGCTGACCTCCATGTCCAGACCCTGCTTGCTGTTTCTAGGGCTCACTTTTTCCAAGCTGGAATGTCAGAATGGAAGCTGAAGGTCCAGAGACAAACAAGCCGGAACTTCACTGGCAGGTCTGGCGCCGGGCTCCGGCACTTTCTCTGCCCCGTGTCTTGCTCCTCCTCGCAGAGATCCCACTGCTCTCTTCCCTGGCTGGTTTCCACTTCTTTCCACGACACCCAGCTAGCAGCGTCCACCTCGATCCCGCCCTTGGCTGCAGCCTCCCCAGCTCTCCTCTGATCCCACAGTGAGGAACAAGTCTCTTCAGCCCAGAGAAGCAAGCACGCGCTGCTTCCAGCGTGGTTAAAACCGGGAGCAAACCGTCCATCAAGACGCGCTGACAAAGACCCAGCTACTGCACTGACTTCACTTAATTACGAGATGAAGTCACTTGTAAATTCTGAGGCCTCAGAAGAGAATCCAAACAATGACAGGCCACTCATGAGAGTCACGCACACTCATCAAGCAGAGCGCCGGGGCCGCCCACCCCCAACGTGGGAGGATGAGCTGGGGCACCAGGCCAAGAGCCGGGCGAGAGGGATCCGCACGGCACCTCGTCAGGGCACGACTCGCGTAGCCTCATGACTCCGTCGGTCTAGCCCTGTCTCCCAGCAGGCGCAGTCTGCACGGCATTATAACAGACAGGCCACTGAGCCCAGCTCTGACTGTGGCTGGATCGCAGCCCCAGTGAATGACTTTACAGCTTCAGGTGAGCGTCCGGCAGCTGAGACTCCCAGAGCCGGGCATTCTGCGGACGTCTCTGGGGAACGGTCTGTAGCACCCAAGTAACATTTAACAGCCTGCGTTTGTTAAATGTCACGGGCTACAGAATGGCTCCCGGGGCATCCGAGCATCACTGAGATCTTACGGAGACGAGGAGGCAGGTCGGGCATGCACACAGGTCAGGCGTGCACGTAGGACGGGCGTGCACAGACGCACACGCCGCACATGAATGCTCACAGGCTGACGTGTGCGCACGTGCTCTCCAGACTCTCTGGGACCCTGGAGCTGCTTAAAGATCTTATTTCCTGGCAGCAGCTGCAGTTTCAGGCGTCAGGCTCCCCGTTTTTATCGTCTTCGTCTGTGACGCGGCCCCAGGCACCCATGGGTGTGCTAGTCTTCAAAGTGGGTCTTTCCTATTAGAACCATCTTGTGTGCATCCCGACCCACAGGGTCTGACCCGTACGGACCAGACGCGTGCCTGACAGGCAGTGAGCAGAGGGAGCGAGCTGGTCTCAGGCCTGTGGCTGATTCCCGAGTGTCCACAGCAAGCAGAGCTGGCAAGAGCCTGAGTTTACTGAGCGAGCCCTAATGTCCACTCGCTGTCCTCCCGCCTGCTGTGTGGACGGAGGCTGATGTGGGGCTTCTCCCACCTCTGAGGGCATCAACACAGAGAACCTGCTGGGGCTGCCAACTCCTGACGGTGGGTCCTGCTGACAAGGTTAATTCTGCAGGAACTATGCTCTGCCCATCAGGGCGGACACGCATTCTCCTAGGCGGATCCATGAGCGTCTGGGCACAGTGCTGAGTGGGGGAGGGTGCTGGGAACCAGCACCGACCCCCCGGCCCGCCCAGCTGCTCTCTTCCTTGCTGGGGAGCCCAAGTCCAGTCTTCTGCCAAACTAACAAGCTTCCCGAGGAGCCTGTGCTGGACTCGACCTAGGTTTTCACAACAGGAAACTTGAAAATAAAATCTGAGACTGAGGAAGAGATGAATCCTGCCTCTCAGTATTATATTCTGTGACATTTAATACAAGAGTATACAGGTAAGGCTTTGACCAAGACTTGCTCACGTGTGGCCATGGCGTGTTCCTTCTGTCAGGAGGGGCCCCAGGGCGGCATGTGGTCTGGCTGGGGTCAGACGGTCTGACAACAACTTCAAATCCCACAGGACTCACTCTGGGGCCTGGCTCTGCCGGCAGGCAGTGCATTGTGGGTACGATACTGCCTTTTTAAAAACAGGCCATTTCAGTGAAAATGGGAATATTTAAGGCTTAACCTGGGAGGTAAATATCTATTATTTAAAACATGAAGTTCATTTTAAGAGAAGTCATTTAAATACTTTACATGTTCCCTGCATGGGTTTTCTGCCCCTGGCCACCTTATAGTATCTGTCAAAATAATATTTATAAAATTACCTGTCATAGCAATGACCTCTCTTCGCTTCAACCTAAACTAAACTGGATGTATTATTCCATTTTCAAGGTACGAGAGCTAATGAGTTTTCTACACACAGAGATGTTTGTTTTTAGCTGCTGCGCTCAGCTCAGCACTTACACGGCAGGATGACAGGTGAGGAATGATTGAGGCCAAATTTACTGGACGCTGAAATTCCCACAGCACACACACTGGCAGCAGCGTTGTCAAACAAAGGACTAGTTAATTGAGTGAAATTACTTTCAACCAAGTTTCCAGTTGGTACGAACATACACCGAGCAGGGATCCTTGTTCACAGTCAAGCAGGCAATTTAAAGGGAAATTATGCGTTTAACCCAGATGTAAAATTTGCATCTTCACGCAATACCCAAAGGAGCTCTGCAGGAAGAAAAACTCCAGTTCACAAGCTGGTTCCACTTTTTTTAACCGAAATCTTCCCAGTACCGGATTAACTTGAGAGACTGCCGTGTAAGCTTTCTGGCTGATTCCCGAGTGTCCACAGCAAGCAGAGCTGGCAAGAGCCTGAGTTTACTGAGCGAGCCCTAATGTCCACTCGCTGTCCTCCCGCCTGCTGTGTGGACGGAGGCTGATGTGGGGCTTCTCCCACCTCTGAGGGCATCAACACAGAGAACCTGCTGGGGCTGCCAACTCCTGACGGTGGGTCCTGCTGACAAGGTTAATTCTGCAGGAACTATGCTCTGCCCATCAGGGCGGACACGCATTCTCCTAGGCGGATCCATGAGCGTCTGGGCACAGTGCTGAGTGGGGGAGGGTGCTGGGAACCAGCACCGACCCCCCGGCCCGCCCAGCTGCTCTCTTCCTTGCTGGGGAGCCCAAGTCCAGTCTTCTGCCAAACTAACAAGCTTCCCGAGGAGCCTGTGCTGGACTCGACCTAGGTTTTCACAACAGGAAACTTGAAAATAAAATCTGAGACTGAGGAAGAGATGAATCCTGCCTCTCAGTATTATATTCTGTGACATTTAATACAAGAGTATACAGGTAAGGCTTTGACCAAGACTTGCTCACGTGTGGCCATGGCGTGTTCCTTCTGTCAGGAGGGGCCCCAGGGCGGCATGTGGTCTGGCTGGGGTCAGACGGTCTGACAACAACTTCAAATCCCACAGGACTCACTCTGGGGCCTGGCTCTGCCGGCAGGCAGTGCATTGTGGGTACGATACTGCCTTTTTAAAAACAGGCCATTTCAGTGAAAATGGGAATATTTAAGGCTTAACCTGGGAGGTAAATATCTATTATTTAAAACATGAAGTTCATTTTAAGAGAAGTCATTTAAATACTTTACATGTTCCCTGCATGGGTTTTCTGCCCCTGGCCACCTTATAGTATCTGTCAAAATAATATTTATAAAATTACCTGTCATAGCAATGACCTCTCTTCGCTTCAACCTAAACTAAACTGGATGTATTATTCCATTTTCAAGGTACGAGAGCTAATGGTTTTCTACACACAGAGATGTTTGTTTTTAGCTGCTGCGCTCAGCTCAGCACTTACACGGCAGGATGACAGGTGAGGAATGATTGAGGCCAAATTTACTGGACGCTGAAATTCCCACAGCACACACACTGGCAGCAGCGTTGTCAAACAAAGGACTAGTTAATTGAGTGAAATTACTTTCAACCAAGTTTCCAGTTGGTACGAACATACACCGAGCAGGGATCCTTGTTCACAGTCAAGCAGGCAATTTAAAGGGAAATTATGCGTTTAACCCAGATGTAAAATTTGCATCTTCACGCAATACCCAAAGGAGCTCTGCAGGAAGAAAAACTCCAGTTCACAAGCTGGTTCCACTTTTTTTAACCGAAATCTTCCCAGTACCGGATTAACTTGAGAGACTGCCGTGTAAGCTTTCAGCCTCCAAACCTGCAAGAGGGCTTACCCCCAGGGCTTCTCGTGTCCTCCACGGCCTGGGAGGAAGGAGGGCCTCCAGCAGGAGGTTAGCTCCCTGCAGACCACAGCTTGGGCAGGCAGGGCCGACGCTGTGACCCAAGCCCTCGTTCCTCAGGATAACCTCTCTGAACTCACTGGAAATATTGCACGATGGATGGGGCAGTGGCCACTCCCCAGGGGTTCAGGTGGGCAGAGGTGTGACTCTGGAGGCCGAGCCTGGACTGTGGGTTTGCCACCAGTGACCCAGAGGTGCCGTGGGCTGGGCCAGGCAAGAGGGCCGACAGAGGCGCCAAGAGGCCAAGGAAGGGCACAGCCCGCCAGACGCCTGCACGCCTGTCATCGGCCTGCCACCGGGCCAGCCCCAGCTCTGGCAATGGGTGCCAAGGAGGGGATAGCTACTGCACAGCAGCCAGGGCAGGACTGTGGGTCCTGCTGGGTGAGGCCCAGCCTACACAGGGCAGGGCTGGCCACCTGAGCCGACGCAGAGTAGATGGCTGTCCCGCAGCCCAGAGCCCAGTGGCTCTCAAAGGAGAGGAGACAGAGGGCCCAGCTCAGCGAAGACCGTGCTGCCCGCCTGGAGTGTGTAGACGGGGTGCGCCCAACTTCCCGGCTGCACGCGGGGTGGGGGCAGCACTCGGGGGCGAGTGTCTTCCTACCTGGAGCCCCCCACAAAGACAGGACTGTGCGCACAGCACAGCAGGAGGAGGGGTAGTGCTGGGAGGGCCTGGTGCGGGGGCTGGCCCAGGGGTCCGGGGGCGTCACTGTTATCTGGGCGCTGCTCAGTGTCTGCGGCATCAGCAGCGGCCGCAAACCCCAGCCGTTGTTTCTGTTGTTCTCACTGGCTACCTCACGCCCTCTCGTGCTGATGCCGTGTTACCTCGTGAGCATAGGCACCTCTTTGCTTTGGGAGGAGTACAAACGGCAATCCCCTGCTCGGCACAGACACTGACCACACATTGCAGGGGCTGAATGGGGCCCAGAGCTTCCGCGGAGCCTGCCTCATCGTGGGAACAGAGGCCGCCCGACAGCAGCAGCTCCCACAGCACAGGTGTGTCTGTGAAGAGGGAGACCGTTCAGGTCTGTGCACGTGGCTGAGAAAGGAGGACAGGAGGGAAATGCCACCTGCCTGGGAGCTGCAGGAAGAGTGGAGGGCAGGTGCCCCAGCACGGCCCTGTGAAAGACTGACTCACTGCAAGGGCAGCTCGGTGGGTTTCGCTGCAGAGAGGCTGGGTCAGACCTGCGTCCAAGTGGTGTCTGGGCCCCCAGGACGGAGGGGAGCCGGGCTGCTGCATAGGGTGGTCTGACCCTCAGTTCCCCGCTGGGCCCGAGGAGGTCTGCTGTAAAACGGAATTTCTTCCACTAGTGTTTGTTCCTCTGGCTTTTATGAAAATTCTGGTTTCAGGTTAAACGATCCTGTCTCCAGAGTAGAAAGACATGCCCACTTAGAACAAATCAAATAAGAAAAAAACGAAGTGAAGCTCAGAGTAAAACAAAACACGCCAGAACATCAGATGAAGGAAGCACTGCTGTCTAGCTACAGTACTGAGACACTCCCAGGAAGCTCGTTTCCTGAAATACTAATGCTTTAGTACTGGGGCAGGGGGTGGTGGCGGGGACGGATGCCATGTGAAATGAAAAGTGATGATCACATGACATGCTGATTTTAATGATCTGGAAAAAAATGACTGTTTCCTGGCGTGTTCCTTCCTTGGTGTCAGCTGTCACGGTCTTCAGGGGCAAACTTGAGCCCAGAAGCCGGCCACCCTAAGGAGCATGAGGGCTGCTCAGGGCATGAGGCAGGGCCAGGACCCTCCCCCCGGGGCAGCCCAGCCTCTCAGCCCCCGCCGTCTGGGCCTGCGCCTCCCGTCTGCTCACCTGGCCACACAGGGGCTACACGGGTCATTCACAGGGACAAGGACACAAGTTACAAACTAAAGTGCTGTTCAGGAATTGACAGGCCCCACCGAGTCTCACATTTCCATGACCTATTAATTATTCACTGAGGCCTGGCTGTCTGTGGGGCTAGATGCTATCCCTTGGGCTATTTTGGTAACTGGGTAAATGAAGCGTCATCCTCTGACCCTTGGGCCAGAGGTCAGTGGTGACCCCCTAGGTCTCTCCCCAGCCCCGTGGGGCAGCTGCAATTTGGGGACTTTTCCGGCAGGGCCATCTGCTCCCAGGACTGGGCCGGGGTGTCAAGGAGGCAGTGTAGAGGGCATTAAGACAGACGCCCTGGCCTGGATGTCAGCCGAGAAGCCAGACGTGGGGAGCACTGTGTGCATCTGAGTGTCTGAACCGTTGACAGAAGAAAAGGCAAGATTGTAAAGTTCAGGGAAGCCCACAGCCCCTTCCTCGCTGTTCCCATCACAACAAAGGCCGCCCAGACCCGGGGCCTGGCTGCGTTGTCAGACCAAGCCTGCTCGTGGGCCTCGCTGAGGCTTGCCGGAGCCCACCCAGCTCCAGCCCCCAGGAAAGAGGAGCCAGCACCCAAAGGGGCCACCCAGCTGGTGGCCAGGTATCCTGCCGGAGGAGCCAGCACCCAAAGGGGGACACGCCGTCGGACACGCCCACCACAGCTGCGGGGTCCTCTGGAGTCGGGGCAGTGGACAGTCTGAACATTCCCCCCAGTCTCCAAGCGATGCTGGCCAAGCGCCACATGCATCCATGTCCCCAAATGAAAATGGGGGGCAAGGCCCCCTAAACACGAAGTTTTTTCCTAATCTAAGATTACAGTCTGATTGTGCCTAGAAAGAAGGTTCTGTGTTTTGCTATCTTCTAGATTCAGGGTAGGGTCCACAGAGTGCAGCTCACCCCACATCTGGGCACAGAGGGGCCTGCGTCCTGCACATGGTCACAGCCTCTGACTTCACAACAAGTATGGGGACGCAGACTCAGACCTGACGAGCTAGGTGTCCTGGGCGGGCGAGAAAGCCCCTGTCCAGCCCATACGTGCTCTGGCCTCTTCCCCGCGCCGCGTGACAGCAGCTCTGACTGACAGCCTGGATGCTCTGGGAAAAAAGCCTGGCTTCCCTCTGACCAGCTGACCACAGAAGGGCCCAGGGGAGCAGCCGGCTCCCCAACGTGTGGATCGGCCTGGCCAAGGCCGCGACGCCCTGGTGGGAGGAGCCGCTGTGTCGGAGGATGTGCTAAAATAACTCAGCGCAGAATAAGACTTTGTGGTTACCCGGCTTTCACAGCAACGGAGAGAGTTTTCTATTTTCATTTGTTTTATAATTATCTGCAAATTCTATTTTTACCCAATTTGTGGTCCACTAACTGAAAAAGAAAACAAAGCCTAAAAGCCCCTCTTCCTACCTGCCGCCTCAGCCCTGCACGTAGCTCCTCTCTGCCTCGAGATCAGAGGACTCGCCCTCGCGGGAGACACCGGCTGAGGCTGACTTTCTGGGGGCCAGGTTTCCTCTCTCTCTTGGCTGCACGGTGGGGCCTCACCGCTTACACCCAGAACCAGCCACCCCCATTCCGCCCACACTGAACTCGAGCCATTTTGGGGTATTCATGCTTGGGTGGGGCTTCCCTGGTGGCTCAGATGGTAAAGAATTCACCTTAAATGCAGGAGACCCGGGTTGGATCCTTGGGTCGGGAAGATCCCTTGGAGAAGGAAATGGTTACCCACTCAGTACTCTTGCCTGGAGAATCCCATGGACGGAGGAGGCTGGTGGGCTACAGTCCATGGGGTCACAAAGAATCGGGCATGACTGAGCGACTAACACTTTCACGCTTAAGATACTTCAAACGCTGTTTCAAGTTCAGAATTCCTCCAGAACATCTCAGCTCTCTCTCAGTTCTACTCTGAGCTGAGAGGGTAATAGCATCTCGTGCCTCGGACACTTGCCCGGTGGGGATGGGAGCCTGGGGCCCTGGCTGGGGGTGGGGGGCACATCCCCAGGACCATGGCCAGCAGACCGAGGACGCGGACACCCTTGCTCGGGGCCACGGCCATGCACCTAGCCCAGTCCACACGAGGCTCCCTGCCCTACAGGACAGCACCCCTGGCCGACAGAACATATGAGGGAGGGGGCAATCGGCTATTATTTCTCCGCTGCTTTATTTTCATTTCTCTGTACTTAACAGCTATTTCCTCGCCTCTGTAATGTAACGTCTTTTCCATTCAGCAATGCACTTTCTTCCAGTGGAAGCCGTAGCGGGAGGAGCTGTAAACACTATGTTTATGCCACTGGGCTAAGTGCAGGCACTGCCGACCTGCCTCTGCCCAGGAGGACCTGAAAGGCCACGGCCTGGGCACTGATGGGGCCCTGCTGCGCTTCTAAGTCAAGCCACCAACCAAGTGGGTATTGATTGGTAACGAGCGCGTGGCTGCGAACATCGCCCCAACGTCATCCCGCAGACTCCAGGCCCTGATTGCTGCGGTGGTGGACGGCCACTTGTCCCTGCACCCTCCTGCCCTCGCCAGCTTTATTTTTATTTATCTAAATGGAGTTGAATACAAACAAGGAGTGCCTGCTGCCTCCCCTTCCGGCCTGCACCATTCCCTAAATGACAGGGCTGGGAGCTCAGGTCACAGTGGGGGCGTAGGCCGGAGTGGGGGACTTCGAGGCCTGCCGCTCTTGCGGACAAGATGGCAAATGTGTGTCCGGCAGGACTGTCACAGGTCACAGCACAGGGCCCAGCTGGTGGTGCCCACGTGTGACTGAATGCTGCCACCCACAAGGACAGCTCACCTGGGAGCTCAGGTTTATCTCCGGGGCTGGAGAACGGTGGCGAGGCAGGTGAGGGCTGAGCACCAGCTCAGCACGCTGGCCTGCAGCTATGCAAGCTGGCCCCCCGGGTGTGTGCAGGGGAGTGCCCAGCGCCCACCCCACTCCCAGCCTCCTCCCCCACGCTGCCCTGGCCCTGACATCCTGTGGCAGGTGCCTGCTCCTTCATTCCCAGATGACAAGTGCTGGGTCGCAGCCAGCACCCCAACATCGGACCCAGGGCCCAGCGCCAAGCCCAGGGGGGTGGGCAGGCCAGAGCACTCACATCTTGAAGGGGCGCGGTGAGGACGACCCTGCAGGTTGGGGACCACACTTTGGGAGCCACTGCCTCCAAGGGTCCCAGGCTTCAGAGAGGAAAGCAGAGTCTTTAGAATCAGCCTCTGAAAACTCCAAAACGGAGCAGAACCTGTGTAGACAGACCTAGCTTGGGACGAATCTGAACGTGGCCTGAGGTGACCTCGGCCAAGGCTCTCCTGATGGCTGCTCGGGGACAGGGACCGTGGCCACGTGGAACAGCCCTGTGAGGCGGAACATGGGCAGGGAAGGGACGCCTGGGGGCTGGGTTTCGGTTCCGAGCAGGGGGACTCTGTTCCCACGGGGCTGGGGGCAGGCGGAGGGCCCTCAGACTGGGCTCTGACTCTGCCCAGGGCGGAAGGCCTCCGCCTGTCCTCACGCAGGGTGCGAGGTGCCCGGCGTGTGGTCTGGCTGTGCAGCGCCCGCGGCAGGAGTCAGGGACGAAGGGCCACACAGCTGGACGAGAGGCTGAGGGGGACTCTGAGCAGAAGCTCCTCCGCGGCTCGACCAGCGCCGGACATTCATTCTTACAGATCGTTACAGAAAGGTTCTGGGAAGTGGAGCGCTCTTATTTGAAAGCTATTTTTATTCTCTTTAAGATTTTCCTACTCTAGGACACCTTGAAGTGACAGAGCACCAGAGTCAAGTCTTTAAGAGCCTAGTCTAGGTGGCAGCCCCAGCCCACGCTGCCCACTGGCCACAGGGCACCTCCTTGGGCACGCTGTCTCTCCTTGGCTTCTCTCACCCACCCTTTCTGAGTCAGGCACGCTCAGGGGCCCACGGGGGTATGAGGCAGCGTCCCTCTGGACAAAGCAGCTGCCTGCCTGTGCCTGGGTCACTGTAGCCCCCACCAGGAGTCACAAGCAAAAGCTAGAGCCATTTGCCCTCCTTGGTGAAAAAACACTTGCCAGCAACAGCATCCAGCGGGTCCTCCCAGCTCCCTCAGGCCCAGGCTGGTCACCCCAGCACCACTATCCAGGGAGCCCTCCCAACGCCCCCAGGACTACAGTGGCCACCCGACGGTCTCCAGGCTATCACCCGCCCCGCCCCTGCAGCAGCTCGCTGAAGGGAAGCCTCCTCCCCAGCATTACAGCCATACTGGGGCTGCAGGCTGCACACCCTCGACCTGCCTATGTGTACCGAGCAGACTGGGCCTCGACTGGGTATAGAACATTCAGCTAAACTGGCTGGGAGGTGAAGAGTTTCTTAAGAACACAGAGCTGTTGGCTGTCGCCGCAGAGCAGCCTCTGGGCTGAAGTGGCACCTCCCTGAGCAGGGCCGGGCTTGGTCAGAGCAGAGCGGTACCTGCACGCTGGGGTGGCCCCCAGCTGACGCCTTCACGGCCCCGCGGCTGCCCTCCGTCTCGTAGTGGGCGCGGTGGTGGGACTTGGGCTGCACCTCGATCCTCAGCTCGTAGGGTCCCGAGTGTGACGGCAGCTGCCAGTCGAGAGCCGGCAGGGACGGGCTGAAACGGACACACGGAGCGTTAGAGGCATGGACAGCTTCCTGCGCCCACCGACTCGGCCTGAGATGGATGGGTGGCGTGTCCTTCGGCTGGGTCTGAAACTCCCATCGGTGAGGTCACTGTCCTCACATGAGCAGCAGTTAAAGCTGCAGAGCCCACGGCCAGCTAATTGTGATGGATACCTAGATTCTCTCAGCTCTTCACAACAGGCTCCTGAATACAATGGAAACCTCTTCACACTTGACCCTAAATATCTTCCTTCCTTCATGAAAGGCCTAAAAATTATTTAACCTCCCCAATAAAATAGATCTTTTAAAAATCACAGCTCTATCAGCCTGACCTGAGAAGTGGGCAGGCCGGTTCCCATTTCCTCTGCCCACAAACCAGCTATGAGCAGACGTGACACATGGAGGGGCGCCTGATAAGGCGGTGGGTTTACAGGAACCTTGCCCAGCCCCACGCCCATGATCCACAGAAACCAAGACTTGAGAACCAAGGGAATAGCAGGCAGGTTTGCGAGAGGAGTGGGGAGAGATCAGGCCACAGAACCTCCGGTCCCCCAGGGCAGTGGTACCAGGCCCACAGGAGGGGACCACGTCTCCGTTCAGAACATCCGGTGTACTAATCTGTTCCCTTATACATACTGTCCATCTAGGTGAAAAGACTGTCCTTCGCTGTAAACAGAAGAGAAACAGATGAAAAACAAGTACAAGTTAGGTTCATTTGACTCCCAGGAAATTAAAACTGAGAGACAGACAGAGAAGTGGAGGAGGAGGACTGGACGGTCCACTCCTCACCGTCCACAGAGGCCTCAGAGCCGCTCAGCACTTGAGTACGGCTGAAAACAGACTTGAGGGGTAAGTTGCTCCTGAGTCGCTGACAGAGCCAGCAGCACGGCTGCACGCAGTTTAAAGTTAGAATGGCTCACAAAATAAATACTGTCACACACAGACAATTAAAATTATTGTTTGAGGTTGGAAATTTTCACCATGAATCTGGCAGTTCCACAAAAATGTAAATGTACCTCTGATTCAGGGAAAAGGCCTCAGCCTGGGAGAAACATTCTGAGACGTGCCTGCCGCGCCCCTCGCCGCTCTGCCCCCAGAGCACCTTCCTCGGGTACCCCCGACCCGGAGGGGAGCCCCCACGGGACCCTGAACGCTTGGAGGTTGTCTCGTGCCTCAGCCCCACCTGCTGACCACAACGGATGACATCAAACTCACCTCCAGCTGATCTGATTTCTTGAAAGATTACACTCGATGCAATGAAGAAAATGTTAAATTCACATCTGACACCCAGCTGACCTGTGCAAACAGAGCTATCTTACATTCTCCACACACACAGACACATGTGTCTTACAATCAACCAGAGAGACTACCTCCACAACTGGGTGTGCGTCTAAGTATTTCCGTATAAAAGGGATGTTGTTTTGTTCATTTGTCAAGTTGTGTCTGACTCTGAGACCCCATGGACTGCAGCATGCCAGGCCTCCCTGTCCCTCACCATTTCCCATATTCTGCCCAAGTTCATGTCCACTGAATCAGTGATGCCATCCAACCACCTCATCTCTTTAAGAAAAACCAGGGTATCAATCTATCTTATTTTGTTGATATATCCCTTTTATATCTTTTTGCCTTTTTATACAAATATAAACAGGCTTTCCAGGTGGCTCAGATGGTAAAGATTCTACCTGTGATGCAAGAGACCTGGGTTCCATCCCCGGGTCAGGAAGATCCCCTGGAGAAGAGCATGGCAACCCACTCTGGTACTCTTGTCTGGAGAATACCATGGGCAGAGGAGCCTGGTGGGCCGCAATCCGTGGAGTCACAAGAGTCAGACAGGACTGAGTGACTACATCACCACCACTATCGATACCAAAGAGGTGAACATCCAGTGTGAGACCCTGGCAGCCTTGCTGGTCATGTCCCTGGCACAGAACCACAGCCTCCATCACAGGGCACGAACCCTTGGGGCTCCTGATGCCTCCTGGGGGTCTGGCCCCCGGCATGGGGCCTGCTGGCTGTAACCTGAGCCAAGCCTCACAGGGAAGGGCACTCGAGGTAATGTCTTCTTGCAACACTAACGGGCACCCCAGAGGTGGTGACATACACATAAACACCTTGACCCCCAGTGGTAACATCCACCAAAGTGTCCGGGCTTCCAAGCGTCCCCTGACATCTGATATGCGTCCGCCTACAGGCAACGAGGGACTCCAGGCCCAGGACTGGGACCTGCCAAGCCCCTCCAGCTGGCGCGGGGTAAACAATGGTTCAGGTACCTGAGCAGACCAGGAGGCGTGGAGCCGGACTCCAACATCCTCAGGGAAACCACGGGTCAGGGGGTCTGAACACTCGCTGGGTGTCACCACGGGACTATTTAAATCCCACGTTAGTGTCTAGTGTGATGTCTACTGGTGCCACAGCTCGCGTCTAAACCTGAGCCCCTGTCTCTGGAAGATGCACACTGAGCGTCACTGGCAAGGCCACACAACGCGTGGGTGGGGGGCAGGCAGGTGGGCCACGAGTTCCTCCGTCTGTTAGGGGTGGGTGTGGGCAGTGACTAGTCTCCGATGCTGCACAAGGTTGCTTTTCTGTGACACAAACTGAAAGCATATATCTAAGAAACACACACTTGAGTTTCCACGGTGAGCTTCCAGGCCGGAACCAGCAGGCACTCAAGTTCCTTTTGGTTTACTGACATTAAAACATATGCCACAGGGAACACTGTTAGCTGTAAACCCCCCAAGCCACCACTTTTGCACCTTCCTGCTCTCAGCCTGTGAGCTCGGTGACCACTCCCTCGTCTGGCGTCACCTGAGCCTGGGCTCCCAGAACCTCCTCCCACAGAAAGGCCACGTCCACTCACGAGTGAGAACAGCTCCCACTGAATGGCTGCCCACATGCCTCAGGCCAGGGGCCACGGACGAGGCTCAGGGAGCCCTGTGCCAGGAAGTTCTCCTTCTGTGTAGACACCTGGGGTTGGGGGTGGGGAGCTGCTCTTCCAAGCAGATGGTTTGGGTAGAGTCCTTTCAATGTTGAATTTTTGAGAGCTAAAGCCCATATGGACCTATCACTTAGAAGAAAACTGCAAAGGTTCTAGAACTCAGCTGTTTCTAAAAGACCTAAAGATACAAACTCTGAACTTGGCAGGGTTCAAATCTACCTGAAGGGGACCAGACCTGGAGGGGAAGGCCATCACCCCAAGCTTGAAAGAAACGCGCTTTCCCAGGGTTGCAGCCAAGGGAAGGGCCATTTGACTTACTTGCTTTGATTTACTTTTTTCCTTAAATTTTAAAAAAGGTCACGGGCTCAGTTCCCAGCTATTTAATGAAGCAGAGTCTTTGGGCTCCCAGAGTGCTTTGGGCTGAGGCTGGGCCGGGACCACACACCTCGCCGGAGGACCAACCCACCCTCCGCCCCGGCAGAGTCCAGGCAAGAAAGCTGCTCCCACTGAGAGGTCACCTTCCTGGAGGGCTGCCGGGAAAGGCTGATCTCTCCGTGGTGACCCTCACTGGTTCTCAGAGCCCAGGGAACTGCCCTCAGGGAGGGGCCGGGGGTCAACTACCAGAAGGCTTGAGTCTAGAGCTGGCAGGGCTCTTCTAATGGGCCTGGAAGAATGCAATGGGGGCCGTTCAGACAGGAGCTCTCACCCGGTTCTCAGGACACTGTGGGCTGTCACCCCTGACTGTCGGGATGGCCCTCTCTGCACTGAAAGGACTTAGGCACAGGACTGGCCGAGGGGGCTGGCGGAGGAGGTTGGAGAAGTGCTTTTACCGGGGTATCGGTGGGTGGATGGAGGGCGAGGGGCAGAGCTGGGCAGTAATGTACAAGGGGGCCAATGACCCACGTATCCCCTGCCTGTCCTTGGGGTGCCACACAGAGCACTCCGACCCTGAGATTCTGTGGCCAGCCACCTGTCCTAAGGCCCAGGCTCCCCCAAGAGGCTCTGCTCAGGTCACACGGCCTGGACTCCTCCGGAGAGCTAGCTCAGTCCCCAGAGTCCCCGACATGTCCCTGTGCCCTTGGGAGGGGGGCTCAGATGAGGTCAAGACTCTGGGGGGTGCTGCGGGCGGAGGCCACCTGCTCGTCCTCATACCCTCAGGGGCTCCGTCTGCAAGGCCCACGCCTGCTCAGAAACCTGAGTCCAGTCACAGACCTGGAACTTTCAGAGCAAGAACAGTGAGGCCACCACCTCGGATTCACGAATTTCACAAAACTCAGTTGCTTTCAGGGGCTCCACCAGCCAGGGTACAGGGACTTTCTTCCAGCTTTCTGGAAAACCCTGTCATCCTTATTTACACCGCACCCCCGCCCACTCCCAAAAAACCCAGGCCTGTCTCACGGAGGCCTCTCTCAGGCCCTGCCCCACAGGCTCGCATCCCGATGCTTCTGGGTGCCCCGCGAACGGCTGCTTAAACCTTTGCACAGCCTGAGCAGGGCTGTCCACCTTGATGGGCCGTGGAAGCAGCGTGGCTGGAGGGACAAGTGCACCACAGCTGAGCGCACTGGGGCAAGGCGCAGCACTAACCAGCATTTCGTGTGCCCGTGGTGGGGTGCCTGCTGGGCACCCCAGCCTGCTAACTGACCTGGACACAAAGCCTCTGGGCAGTTACTTTCTTCATCAAAAACCAGCTCAAGGCTGGGCGTGAAGCCCCAGCTTCCAGAAGGTTACTTTAGAAGCATTTATTCAAAAAGCAAACCCCATCACGACACATACATTTTTGCTCATGAACCCAAGAAACAGTTGTCAACGAAAGCCCGTTAATGTCCACAGAAAGCCTCGTCTTAAATGTGACTGAGTTTTGCCCTCCGCGGGACGGGCCCCATGTCTCCCTGGCCGCCTAACCCAGGTGCACTGCAGGTGCCTGGGGCTCCGACGAGCGCCTCGCACTCTCTTCGGAGGAAAACATCTGGACAGAAAGAGTTCTGTTTCGTCTGTGGTCACTGGTGCATGCTGTCACTGGACACTTCCTCTCGGTCCGGCTCTTACCAGTTTGGGAAACTCAAGACTGGAGACCCCAGAGTGCAGCCCAGCCCCATGCGCATTCCACGGCCAGCCGGGTCAGAACAAAAACAGGCCGGGAGCTGTCCATCTCAAAAGAAAAACTCTTTGAGCGCTTGGATTATCCACAAAATTAACCAGCACAGATCTCAAGGCTTGACTGAAAATCAGCGTATAAAGCCACAAAGACTCAAACTGATCCTCTCCAGGAATGCAGAAGTCCTTGAGATCCTTGTTCTCCTTTTCACAGCTAATAATACCAGACATTCATAGGATAACATCAAATAAAGCAATCGGGGGCTTCCCTGGTGGTCCATGATACAGAATCCATTGTGCAACGCAGGAGACATAGGGTTGACCCCTGGTCCAAGAAGATCCCACGTGCCATGGAGCAGCTAAGCCCGCGCACCACAGCTACTGCGCCTGAAGCCTTGCTCTGCAGCAAGAGAAGCCGGTGCGACGAGAAGCCCCAGAGCCCAAAGAGACAGGAGACCCCACTCGCCACAACTAGAGAAAGCCTGCGCACAGGAACAAAGGCCTAGCACGCCAAAACACAAAATAAATAAATCTTTGAAGAAAAAAAAGATCAGGCCTACATCCTCCACCTGCATCTCGAGGAAAGACCAAAAGGTGGAGAGAAGCCTCCGCCGCAAACCTGCAGATCTCAGCTGAACCCTCCAGGCTATGCCTTCCCACCGGAAGTCAGCGCTTAGGGTGCTGTGTCCAGGGTCCACGGCGGACTCTGAGGAGCCAGGAGAGCCTGCTCCATGGGGAGCCAGGCGCTAGGCTTCTGAGACCATCTCTCCTGCAGCGAGCAAGCGTGATCTGCAGAAACTCGAAGCTCAGGCCCGACCTTGGCCACCGAGTTCACCTGCAGACGCCTCTGCGCAGCTGAGGCCATGGTCAGCCAGCCTCCCACCTCCTCAAGCAGCCACCAACACCCTGGGAGCGGGACACGGACTTTGTAGAGAGATCCCAGCCCTCGACACTGCCACAGCCCCCTACCTAGCAGGCAAACATATCATGACTCCTGGGAGCAGGGGCTCCCACGGGCTCCAGCCAGGGGGCTGCCGATCACAGCCTGAGTCCAGCCCTACCTGTTACCAGCAGGGCCTGAACAGTGGCCCGGGCACTGGGCCCTTGGTCCTGCAAGCGCTGGGGGGACGTATGGAAACCACTCCACTCACCGGCTTCTTTCTAAAGCTTGCTGTCAGCGGCTTCCTTTTATTGGAAGGGTGCAAATTTTTTTTGTCCCTGCCTCACGTGGGATCTTAGTTCCTGGACCAGAGATTGAACCTGAGGCCCCTGCAGTGGATGTGCCAAGTCTTAACCACAGGACCACCAGGGGTGTCCCTGCTGAGCTTCCTTTTGTGACCTCCAGATGACGAGCTCCTTGGCCAGGTCAGAAAAGGGAAAATAACCCAGAAACGATGCGTCCAAGACCTTGGGTGGGCTGACCCAATGCAAACTGCCAGAGTGCAGACGGCTGGGGCCAGGGCAGTCATTCCGGCGGAATGATGTGTGATTAGATTTGTTACCAGCACACAGCTTTATTTAATCTTATTCCAAATTAGGGTAAACTCTGAAATATTCATTTAAATTTAAAGATGCAGTCAATCAGCTGTAGCTTCATCAGGCTCTAAGAGCTAAGACCTGGGCACGGCACGAAGGTCATGGATATCATTAAAGTCATCGACTGTACCCAAAACACAGAAGAAACCGTGTCTGAAACACACTGACCGGGAGGCGCAGCCCCTTGGGTCGCTGGTCCCAGAAAAAGCAGTGGGGTCATCACATGCCCGCACCCCTCAGGAAGCTGACCCGCAGTAGGGGCTCTCGTGGGCCCAGTGATTATGACCCCGCACTTCCATAGCCAGGGGGCGGGGCTGGTCTGGGAACTAAGACACCCCAAGCCTCAGGACGTGGCTAACAAAGAAATGAGTCAGTAATGCTCAGATCACAAAGCAAAGTTTCGACCGCAGTGACTTAATTCGACGTTGCTGCTGTCAGAAACGGCGTGTCTCAAAACGCTCTGCCTTTCCAGACCAGCTCCTTCCAGTCCTTTCCTCATGTAACCCTGCCCCTTGAAGGCACATCCAGAGATTCTGCCAGGCAGAGAGACAGCACTGAGACGTCAGAAGTCAGGACTCTCCATGAGCCCATTCCAAAGGGAGGACAAGCTCCCTGAACGCACGCAGCGGGCCCTGGGTAAGGATGACACCCTTGCTGGGGCAGGAGCTCCAGTGCATCTGCTGGAACCAACACAGGCTTACGCTTGAGCACCTCCGGGACAACGAAAGCCCCTGGAAGCCACCAGCGGGAGTCAGTCCACGGCCATCTCTGCCCTCTCCAGCACGGCCAGTCCAGGTCAGAAAAGGGAAAATAACCCAGAAACGATGCGTCCAAGACCTTGGGTGGGCTGACCCAATGCAAACTGCCAGAGTGCAGACGGCTGGGGCCAGGGCAGTCATTCCGGCGGAATGATGTGTGATTAGATTTGTTACCAGCACACAGCTTTATTTAATCTTATTCCAAATTAGGGTAAACTCTGAAATATTCATTTAAATTTAAAGATGCAGTCAATCAGCTGTAGCTTCATCAGGCTCTAAGAGCTAAGACCTGGGCACGGCACGAAGGTCATGGATATCATTAAAGTCATCGACTGTACCCAAAACACAGAAGAAACCGTGTCTGAAACACACTGACCGGGAGGCGCAGCCCCTTGGGTCGCTGGTCCAGAAAAAGCAGTGGGGTCATCACATGCCCGCACCCCTCAGGAAGCTGACCCGCAGTAGGGGCTCTCGTGGGCCCAGTGATTATGACCCCGCACTTCCATAGCCAGGGGGCGGGGCTGGTCTGGGAACTAAGACACCCCAAGCCTCAGGACGTGGCTAACAAAGAAATGAGTCAGTAATGCTCAGATCACAAAGCAAAGTTTCGACCGCAGTGACTTAATTCGACGTTGCTGCTGTCAGAAACGGCGTGTCTCAAAACGCTCTGCCTTTCCAGACCAGCTCCTTCCAGTCCTTTCCTCATGTAACCCTGCCCCTTGAAGGCACATCCAGAGATTCTGCCAGGCAGAGAGACAGCACTGAGACGTCAGAAGTCAGGACTCTCCATGAGCCCATTCCAAAGGGAGGACAAGCTCCCTGAACGCACGCAGCGGGCCCTGGGTAAGGATGACACCCTTGCTGGGGCAGGAGCTCCAGTGCATCTGCTGGAACCAACACAGGCTTACGCTTGAGCACCTCCGGGACAACGAAAGCCCCTGGAAGCCACCAGCGGGAGTCAGTCCACGGCCATCTCTGCCCTCTCCAGCACGGCCAGGGGCAGCGTCACTGTCAGCGCTGTGGGCGGACCTGCTTATTCTCATCCAAGGACAGGAGTGGGGAGTCTTCCCTGGAGAGGGGCCCTGTGGCCTGGCTAAAGCCATCGGGCAGCCTTCAGACGGGTCACCTGTGACCGCTCTTGTGTCTCTCAAGCTTTAGGAGCAGAGCATGATTCTCCGAGGCTCTACATCTAAACTCTTCTTTAAAAGCTACAAACTTCTGTCCAACAACGCTCTTGATTTCACAAACACAGCCCCTTCTGTGGCAGGAACTGGGAATCATCTTTGATCCAGTGAGACTGCCAAGAGGTTTCGCGCAGAACAGAGGGCCACTGGGGTCGGTGATCCCATGGACCCCCCCATGCCTCAGGAAGAGGCCCACACCGCACACGTCTCGTTAAAAAGTTCCCCTCGCTGGCAGGATAGACGTGGACGTGCCCAGAGGGGCTGCCCACTCCCACAGGGGCGGCGATGGATGTGTCCTGATAAACTGCCCACCACAGACCTCAGAGCCTGTCAGCACTGGGTGCCCGGCCGTGCAGCCCAAGACCCGCTGACACCTGGTGCCAGCCCCCTCCCTTCACCAGTCCCCGGGCACGCGCGGCAGCATCTGAGGGCAGGAAGTATGGTCACCGCCCCCCAGGGCAATGGCTTGACCTCTCCCTTCTCTAGCTGGCCCCTGGCACCCATGGACAGGATCACATGGAAAACATTGCCAAGGACCAGGAAACATATTTTGATGTGGAACCAAAACAGTGGGAAAAGTTGACTTCAAGCCCGGGAGGAAGTGTGGGGCTTGCTGGCGCAAGCTCACAGGAGCACTGGAGGACCCCACCCGAGGGGGCCTGGACCGGGTGCAGAGTGGGGCATTCAGCCCGTGGAGCTGTCACCAAGACCCCCGAGCAGAGATGGGGCAGCACTGGTACTTTCCATCACTGACAACCCTCAGAACCACACACGTTCCCACAGGCACCCCACCACCGGGGCTCGAGAAAGCCGCCCCGTCCACCTGGGGTCACAGGCTGAGTTGCTCCTCCAGAGGCTCCAGGGTGGAGTCCTCACCCCAGGACAGCAGCAGACCCCCGTGCCTGCAGGCTCAGTCTTTATAGGGGCTGTCAAGTTAGGGCGAGCCCCCGAAGCGGTCCCGTCCAATGACTGCAGGAGGAGCCAAACGCCTGGACCGTGGGCTCCAAGCCCCAGACTTCGAGGAACGTCTGCTGTTTAAACCACCCTGTCAGTGGGGCTGGGTCCCAGCGGCTCCTGGAGATATGGGCTCATGGTCTCCTTGCAAGCCCTTAGGACCTTCATGCCAACGTCACCATGTGAGTTCACTGAAGCCTCGCTCTAAACTGGAGAAGCGTTCTTTGATGTATTCTTTTTTTTATTTAAATAATAATTATAAAGAGAGTGAGAATAAAAATTCTTACATTCTAAAATGCCTCCAAATGGATTTTTTTAACCCCCTACATTCGTGAATGAAATCCATGTTCCGAGATACAAGTTTTGGCAGTAACTTTGGAAACGCCAGCTTTTTGAACTTTTTGTGGATGCACCCTGAAGCCGGTCAAGACCCGTCGTGGCCCCCTTGCCCCCTGGCTCTCAACTGCTACCCATGCTGGCAGAAAGGAAGCGTTCAGCTTTAGAGACTCACCCCTCACACTGCTTTTTTGCACAAGCTTCTGTAAAGGTTTGGCACTGAGAACCAAACTGTCCACTTACAGCTCTACCTACATCTTTAGTTTAGAAAAAAGGGGGGTTCTGAAGAGAACAGACAGCTCTGTAACAAATAACACCCTGATTCGCGCTCCTCAAGGTCTGAACAGGACGGCTGGAAGCCATGAGGCCGACGTGCAGTCCTGCCTCCAGAAGCAAACAGGAGCAGCAACAAGCCTCGAACACCAAGTCCACAGGCAGAAGCCTCTTCCTGGGAGGCAGCCACAGCCCTTGGTAGAGCATGGCCTCCGGGGAGGGCCTGTGTGCATGGCCGACGCCTGACCACAGCCCTGTAGAGCATGGCCTCCGGGGAGGGCCTGTGCGCATGGCCACAGCCCTGTAGAGCATGGCCTCCGGGGAGGGCCTGTGCGCATGGCCGACGCCTCACTACCGTCCTGGGGCAGAAAGTACTCTGCTAGGGGTCATTAGTGGTCCACCTGCTGGAAGAGCTGTTTAGTTAAAAATAAAAACCCCGGGCTGAGTGAAGGGACCCAGTGGAGCAGCAGCAGCAGCCCCAACACCGTTAAAAAGAAAACTCAACAGCCCAAGAGGCAGCCAGCAGCTCAGAGGAGCTGGGGCTCCCGCCAGGCGGCGGTCTCCGGGGAGGGGCACCGAGCTGCTCCCAAGCCAGTGGGGCTGGTGTGGGCGGGCAGGTTGCTCCGGGGAATTGTGAGCAGGGCCCCATCTGCGCCGACTGTGCAGTGACAGCAATTAGGTGTGAGCAAGGGAGGCGAAAACATAGACAGAAGCCGTGCCTGGCTTTACAGAAAGCAAAACAAAAACCCAGCCCACGTGTTCGTAAGCCCCAAGACGGCAGAGAGTGTGCCCCAAAGTCCCTCCAGCACCAGAGAACACAGCCTTGTCTGGGCACCGGACTTTAGGAAGGACAGAACGTGTGAAGACGCGATCTCTGGTCCTCAGCCAATGTGACCAAGTCCGGAGGAAGGGAGATTCAGACACGGACACAGGCTAGAGAAGGCAGAGGGATGCCGGGAGGCTCACCTGGTGTAGGACGCGGGGGACCGTGGCCGGGCCCACGGGTACGGGTGCTGCGGCACCGACAGGTACTGGTCGCAGAAGGCACCCTTGCGGATGTGCTGGAAGGCCGCGAACTCCTCGGGCTGGAAGTCGGGTGTGGGTGGCGTGGTCCCAAGGTCCTCGCCCGCCGGCTCCACCTTGAGTGCCACCGCAGGTGAGTGGTCCAGCGTGGTCTTGCGGGCCTTGACCGGGACGCCGTCGCCCAAGTCCAGGCTGCTGTCGGTGCTCAGGGCGTTGATGGCGGCCACGATGGCCGAGCTGGTGTACTGCGTGGTGTTGCCCAGCCAGGTGTCGTCAGTGACGCTGACCCGCGGCGAGCCCTGCGGGGACGGTGTGGGCGAGGGGTGCGGGGAGCAGGACAGCTGCCGGCCATTGAGCCCGTACTTGCGCTTG